>JAVQJV010034482.1:0-19166 GCA_036024995.1 Gadopsis bispinosus
TACTCACAAGTAAAAGTCCTGCATGTAAAATCCTACTTAAGTAATAGTACAGTATTGTTTGGGCTAAGTATATCAGCTTGAAGTAGTGGTTTCATCTCTCTGATATATTATTATACATAATGTGATTATTAATACTGAAATATGAGTGTAAGCAGCATGTTACTGTTGCAGCTGGAGATGGAGCTAGTTTGAACCAGTTTAAGGTTCAGGCCCATCCAAAGATGATTAAATTGTTTACAAGAGAACAATCCTGTTTAAAATGTGTGTTTAAAAAGCACAAATTCATCATAGATCTAGCCTCTTAATGTTGCTCTTAATTTGCACCAAATTGATGCATTCAACTTTAATAGAAAAACTATTCTTTCCGGGGGAAAGATTGGCCCCCAAGAGGGTCCGAGGTCCATTAGACTTTATGCCACCCCTGTAGTCGGTGCCCCACCTGGGCCACCCCAGAAAAAAATGTCTGGACACGCCACTGTCCATTCACACTAATAGTATTTGCAGTCTTGCTGCACTTTAATTCTAAAGTAAAATAGGGAGACATTTTGGTTGCTCTGTAGATTCAAGTTCCTAAATAAAGATACAAAAATATGTCAAATCTTTTTTTTTTGCAAAGACAGGATTCCAAAAGATAAAGAAAAACAGCAGCAGCTTTTTGACTTTCACTGCCAATCAACACACACTTTGCCACATCACATAGTGTCATGTCAAGTCCCATTGTTGTACTGGCCATCTGGAGGACCAGGAGCACTGCCGGTGGGCTACCTGACAATTGGGTCCGATGCAACGTAACATATAAAAACAACCAAGTGCTGTGTGACTGACTGGTCCAGGCGAGTTGGCTGCTGGGCCACTGTGAATATTCATCCCCCTACTTTCAGGTGTAACGGTAGCTAATAAAGTGATAACGTCTAAGGCAGCGTGAACATGCTCAGCGTGCACTGTCAGGGACTGTGGTCCTGCGTCCTTCCGCAGGATGTATGAAGACGCACAGAACAACGCGCTGACGCACGCACCCACACGGTCAAAGGCTGCAGAAAAGGCATTCTCCCAACAGTGAGCCCGAAATAACCAGCTGCCAGACAATCATCAGATGCCATGGCCTGTAGCGGCGGCACTTCAGAATGAAGCAGCCAGAGCGTGAATCCAGCATTGCCTGAGCCTTCCGCACTCCGAGACAGGCCACACATATTGGGAGAGTATCCGTAGCCGATATCTTAGTCCCGTGTTGGGGGTTTTACTTCCGGCATGGGTGTAAGTGACGGTGTAGCTGGTGAGCTATCAGCCGATATGTTGAGCTTCGACAGCTCCATGGTGAGCAGCCTTTGTTAGACTACTACTACTACTAAGTGAGCTACAGTTAGCTGTATGAGGTCTCCTTGAAACCCCAGGATTTCTATGGGGCGAAAATTGGGATTTCGTACACGAGGCGGAAAAATTTGTTTAATTTCCGAGGCGGAAATCGCTCAATCTGTGGACAGTCAAGCCAATAATCCCATTAGGGGTCGTGTCATGAGATTTATCTTCTTCTGAAAAGTGAATAGAGGTTATGGAATGAGCTGAGGACGCTGCATCATCCCTTTGCAGGGAGAGGATGTCCCTTCTCTTGACGCATTCGTCATGACTGCCAGGCAATGGCGCCAGCGTAATGGTATAGGACTACGCCGAGGGGGGTGTACTCCCACAGTGAGACACCGCACAAATGTTCGAAAGAGAACCTCGACTGCACGTGACAGAAGACAAAAATGACACAGCTTCAGTTTTGGCCTAATATTTGTCCGTTTGTCAACGACAGCACCGTCAGCTACCTTTTGTTCCCTCACATGACAACATACAAGAACTGCGCACACACACACACACACACACACACACACACACACACACACACACACACGGAGTCATCCGAACACTGACATGCACTGTTCATTTAGCGGGTGGTTGGAAAGTACAAATCAACACGTTTCCACTCACGTCACTGCAAACATTTATTTCTCTCTGTATATTTAGCTGCATGCAGCGATGATAAAACACACTTACTGAACAAACCTCACAATGAGGGACTTGGGAGTGAATCCTATATACTGTACTGTGGTTCTCACATCATTTCATTACATTGTGTGGGCCCTTGTAAACTGTATGTGCAGGCCCTTTTATTATGATTCACTGCAGGAGAAGAAGGACATTTACACAATGGCTTTGTAAAGCATATTCACCACCCAGATATAATATCAGGTTGGGGATTTACAACATTAAGGCCCAGTATGACGAGATGAAACCCAGCCCCTGGTTCCCTTTGCGCTCGGATCATGAAGATGAATGCAGCCGAATAAAAAGCAATTACAGCAAACAATGTCTGACAAAGATGAATATGCAGACAAAACAAACAGAGGAGGGAGGCTTGCGATTGGAGTGTGTTCTCAGTGGCTGATGCATACCTTCCCGCCATCCATAACATTCAGCCTCGTGACCACACAAAGGTGGAGGACAGCCACTGTTAAAAGAGGAGTTCACCTATTGCCTCTTCTAATTCGTCTACAACAACGGTTTTCAGCACCTTTCTCGCTCACTGAGACGATGAGATGGATGAGAACTGATTGAGTCGTAACTCCTTCCCGTCGCTGCTCCGTTGATCTCTTTGGCGCGACTGACAGCAGAGATTAACGGCCATGCACCTGATTGCATGCCACCATTCATGGGAAAACCATTTTCTGCGGAGTCCTGTGGAAAAGCAGTACACTTCCTGTTCAGTCGCAGAGTGGTGAACAGCACATTCTTTGGCGGGCCCTCAGTGTCTCTGTTAAAGGGATTTGTTATGCCGTTTTTACAGAGTGGGTACGCTTCAGACCGATGCGTGCGACTGAGAGAGCTGCTCGGTTTTTGTGGAAACAATAATTGAGGTGCCAGATAATCACGCTCACTGTTTTCTGGAAAAACTGTTGACTTTTCTGCTCAAGGTAATTTCAACTTCAAGGCACCGCGGTGTAACACAGAAATCAGGAGTCAAATACAGCCAGCAAGGAGCACATAGAAAGGCGTTCCAATGTTTCAGAGTGACAGAAGAATTTTCCGGTGAAAGGCTACACAGTGAGATCTTTTATGGTGTAAGATTGGTTTTTAATAACCAGGCGAATATTTCGAATGAGGGGCATTCACAAGGTCAGGGAATTAAAGCGCACAAATACAGGAGCTGGTTGGCTGTTTTTGTTACAGTAACAATAACAACCTCACAGTAAATTACAACCGGGCTCAAACCATGAGCCATGATGAGGGACAGCCCGAGACAGCCAAATGGAAAGATGATATAAATCTGAGATGCTACATCTATTCACTTTAGAATGCGCAAGTTGGAAATTATGAGGAGTTTTTTGGTTAAAGGGTGTGGGGAGGATGAGGTCGGAGATGGAGGTATTTTCCATCCATTAGTGGCATAGCATGAGATACACACATAATTCACTTTCCACATCTTCACCCAATTAACTAATCGCATCATAATCGAGTGAGCTCTGGCTGGATGTTTCATGTCAGTGAGAAGTTATCGAGCCCCGAAAGCCAAGCAAAGCTTTCTCATTCACACACACACACACACACACACACACACACACACACACACATGAGCGGCGGTAATCTAACATTATATGAATGAAAACAGTTGATGCAACAATATAAGCCATTTCCAAATACATGGCAGCCTATGTTGACATATAAGGGAGCTTTGTTGCATCTTCCTCTCCCTTGTTTTGTTTGGGCAAAATAAAATAAAAAACTAAATAACAAAAAGAAAACGAAATGGCATTTTATTCTGATTATCAGGCTGATTTAGTGACTCCTCATCAAAGCTAGGATGGGATAGTGTCAACGAGTCCTTCCAAGTAAACAGAATACATTGTTTGTTATTCCTCTCTACAAAGACGAATCAGCAGGAAGACATGATTTGTCAGTGCCTTCAAAACTGTCAACTAATGTTCCCCCCACACAAATATATGCAGAAAGAATCTATTTATTCCAACCACAGAGGAACGATCAGATTAAGTGTTTACATGGTTATTAGGCACTAACATTTCAACGCAGTTCCTTCCAATCGGGCCAGATCAAGTCAGTAGGCATATTTATTCTGATTGGGTTATTATTCTGATATTGGGGTCAGCTACTGGCACACGTTCCTTCACTCCCGACAGACACAAGTCATAATTTCTACAGGCACTAGAGGCCTTTGTCAATTGAACATAAACATTATTTTTGCTTTTGGGCTTTACTGCAACAACTGATGCTGCTGTTTTTCTTCTGAGGGCTGTCTCGATTTAGAGAAGATGACGGTTTGAGGTGATCAGCTAAACCACAAATGTAAAGAACAGATTTTTATTGAAAATGTATTTGCGAAAAGCAATATGAGTAGAGAAGCACCTTTTCAGTTCCATGTCAACGTCTAATCCAAACACAGTCCAATAGATTTCCAATAGAATGGAGATTTTCTCAGATTTGCTTTTTTCCTTCCTCTCGTTCTTGAGGCTCTGTCAACCTGTTCAGTTCAGAATCTGATTAGACCTCTGAAGCTGCACAAAGTGCTTGGTCTCACAAAACCACGGAAGCAAAATGTCCTCAGAGTAGTTTCTGATCAAATTAATCAGGATCAAAGAGGATGCAGAGTCGGGAGGACTTTATTATAGGCTGTATTTGGGAGATGGCAGCCCAGCAGAGAAACATTCAAACAGTAAAAGAGGGGAAAACAACAATGGCAGACAAAAAGCGTGCTATGGCCAAGGGTGCTCGGCTGAATGCTGGGTAACGCCACATTGATACAGAAAGGCCTACAGGTCTTTCTTTTGTCTCGGTGACAATGACATCCATGTTGTTGAATTAGGAATCAGACATCCATTCAGCCAGTCTGGCTGCTCTCAGTTTCAAAGCCAAAAAGCCCTCAAAGCAGATATTTGACAACAATGTTCCCTAATAGACATATTTGCAGGAGGACAATATGAATAATGGCCTTTTGTTTCCTCCACGCCTGGATGGCCAGTTATGCAAACATGTGCCACAAAAGCGGCGTACAGGTAGTTTCTTGTCCTCAGTTTCACTTTCAGGAGGTTTCAGGGATTAAAAAAAAAGAAAATGAAAAAATGAATCAAACAATTAGCAATGGCAACAACATTCGTGCAAAGAGGGCATCAATAATAATGGAGTGGATAGAACAAATGGATTTGCCCACAGTGCTTTGACAGATGTGAAAGGTCTCCGGCCAGGAGAGACTGGCTCCCGTCCATCAGGCCTAATGCATCATTTTGAAAGGTAACTCAGCTAGCATGTATGTCTATGTGTGTGTGTGTGTGTGTGTGTGTGTGTGTGTGTGTGTGTGTGTGTGTGTATCACTGAAACAAACTATCATTCCTTACTTCTCCATTCTCTTTTCCTTTGTGCCTCTGTTGTTTCCCCGTTGCAGTTTAAAATGCACACCGGCGAAGATGTCGATTTTTCTGTAGACTGCTTATTATGCTTAATTACTCCCACTGATTGGCTGTAGTCCCCTGTCAGGCCCAGGGGCTGCATGTGTGTGTGTACTGTATGTCTGCGGGTGTATGTGGGTGCAGCTATCAGCAAACATGATATGACTTCACATCGCATCCTTGCATGATTTATTTGGGTTAATGTGTTTGTGTGAGTGCAATTTCCCCATACATTCAGCCACTACACACGCTGCGTTACTTCAACTCACACTTTCAGAAGTTGGATATTCATTTTCACAACAGCAGAGTGCCAAAACAAGCCATTTGGAGAGTTGTTACGATATCCTCATCCCTAAAATAAGATCTTATCTTCCTGGCCGCGAGCTCGACTTTATTCCATGTCCCCATTCTGCCTCATTCATGCTCAAAATCGCTTATTTTCCTCCTGCTTCAGCTGTTATCTTGAGTCTGATTCGAAAGGGAAAATAGATTGAGACGCTAATTAAATCTATTGGCAAACATTGCGCATTATTGTTCCTCCATCTGATTTCCACAGCGTGATCTCTAGTTTCTCCTCCTTGACCTCCTGCAGCAGGTGTTACAGCACCTGTGTCCAGCCAGTGGCTACTTGGCTCGGGCCTCTGGCAGTTCAGCTACTTTGCACTACAGTGCAAGTGTAAGAGGTTTCACATCTGGAAGCCATTGCCTCACAATCTCATTATCAAATTACCAGGCTGAAAACACACTGGTGGTAGCAAGCTGCTGTTGTAGGCTGGAAAGCGAGAAGTTGCTACTGTATCAGACAGATAGACGTGGGCACATAGGTTCTTGGTTCACACCGATAAAACCATATCTGGGAAAATTGTGCTTCGAAGAGATTTTGTTCTTTTCACACAAACATATTGTACATTAGCCAATATTACAAAAAGACTGCGCAGAGAAAATGAGGTGCAGTCAGAATGTTTTTAGCCTAGCTTAGCATAAAGACTGAAACTGGGGGAACTGTTAGTAGGGCTCTTTCCACAGTGAAATTAAGAAAGAGTTACGCCATATAAGTTCAACTAAAACCACTATCATGCAGGTGTATTTTTGCTACCCAGGCTAGTTGTTTCCCCCTGCTTCCAGTTTTGATGCTAAGCTAGGCTTAGCATCTGGCGGTTTTAGCGCCATACTTAAGAATGTTATTTTCTTAACTTCTCTCATTCATTTATTTCAAAAAGAGAAAAAAACTGAACTATGTTGATCTTTAAAGGATCATTTTGGTTCATAACAACTTTGGTCTTATTTATGTAGTATTGGCCGTCGTCCCTATCGATTGTGAAACAGTGCACTCACCAAAGTAATTGCTCAAGTCCTCAAAATTACATGAAAAAATTTGTCCATGCCAAGCATTTTCTGACCGCCCATCAGCAGAACGATATAATTTATTTGTGCCTTCCAAAACCGCAACAAATCACTGTTGTAAAATAGATCTAAATAAAGTTTTATGATGCGACAATGCTGTGGTTTGGTTAGGGTTGGGGAAAGATCATGGTTTGGGTTAATATAAGTAGGCCTGCTTTGTTAAGGTTAGGGGAGCGCTGTAGTTCGAGTTAAAACGACATCTTCGCTGAGGTTAGAGGAGCCTCATCGTCATGGTTACATTAATAAAGCAACCATTTTTGTTGACCCATCATCCACCCTGTGTGGACCTGCCCTGTATAATAATCACCTCATCTTGCTGAAGTGGCAGTAGTGGGGCTCTACAGCAGCTTTCTTAAAAATAGCTGGCTGCCTAACCCCCCTGTGGCTATACCTCCTTCACTTGGAGCTGTCAAATCTTTGTGAAATTAGTGATGCCGCCATTAAATCTGACAAACTGCACCGTACGGGAGACTGCAGACGATGGCATCATGGCTCATAGTAATTTACTGACAAGGCAGTTTGGCTGTGTATGAGACTGTTGACAGAGGAAATGATACAGCACTTGTCAGCTCTTCTGCAAAAAAATGTAGACTGTGTGCTTTTCGGTGACGCTTTATGCTCAAGTTTTTATGTGTTGTAGGTCTGATGTTTAAGTACCACAATGATGTTCTTCTATATGACAAGTATTATGCTTTAAATGACCTGGCATGTATGGGGCGTCGTCCAACCACGTCTAAGAATCACACGGACTCCCTGAGTTCTCTCCGATGGCTGTCTTTGGAGTCTCTAAGCAATGTATTATTTAAAGGGGGGTGAGGGCACACACTTCAGTCAGTCTCTCCTCAGAGGCATTCATGGTGTTGCTGTCAGTCGTACACACAAAACCGACGTGGTTGTGTAAAGAATGAAAAAAAGAGAGCTTGGTTCAAACTCTGCCCTCTCACACCTCCACACACCTGGCCAATCGCTGCACGAAGCAGTGGAAAGTTTCAGAAAGTCATAAAAAAGGCCAGGATTCCCGACATCAGAAAGGGGGGGCAACAGGCACTTCAATGGAGGCATACTGGCCTTAAAGTGTGAGGCAGCATTTAGGTGCATTGAGCTAAATGATAACATCTGCATGCAAACACGAAGTGCAGCTAAGGCTGACAGGAATCAGTTTTTCAGGTATTAAATATTGGTGAATATATTGACCTGATGACGGTTCTAGATGAAAAGTCAGAGGATCACCAAGGTTATTACAAATAATCGTGGGTAGAACATGAATCTCTGTACCAAATGTTACTGCGCCATCAAAGAGGTGTTAACATTTCAACCCAATGGTGGCGCTAAAGGACAAGTTGGGCGATTCATCTTCTGGTGACCATGAATAACTACCAAATTTCATGGAGATTTTTTCACTCTGGAGGTAAAATGGTGGCCCGACATTGCCATCGCTGTAGTGACTCTTCTAAGACAGCTAAAAACTAAATATATGATTATTTCCCTTTTATTATACTTTTATGTTCATATATTGTGAATAAACTTGTTTTATTCATGTGAATTCGTGCCTTGTAGTCTGCAGCAGTGGATCTGTAGGGGAGAGTCTATGACCAGACTGAATACAATCAGTACTGTACAGTAGGTGCTTCAGAAAGAAAAGACGTCTGTACTGTATGAAACATGAAATTAACCTTTACTAAAACACACAAACGCCGCGCATACACTCACAAACAAACGTATCCACACACACACACACGTGCATACTGTGACGGCACCTGCATGTAGCGGAGGTCTCCGAAAGGAGCGTTAAAAAGTTCACTTAGGATGATGATGTGTGTAGGTTCTGCATCAGTGTGTAGAACTGTGTTATACAATCCATCTGCTCCGAGGGCACACGGGTCAGACACACAGGTAGCTGAGAGCCATTAGACACACAGATCTCTGGATTGCCTCTGAACAAAGTCAACGTGAGGCATCAAAACGGGCTCGCGACAAACATACGGAGAGAAGAGGGTGAAATCCTGTGTCTAAATCCCTCAACAAACACGGGCTGTGGAAATGAATCGCTGTGAAATTCCGCCTGTAGTCAAGAGAGCTCAGAAAGACATCTGGTCCTGATTACACTACGCGCTGACAGCAGGATGTCTCCTCTCCTCTTTTTGCCTCTGCTTCATCAGTCCTCCTCTATCTGCCGTTTCTGCACGCCCTCCGCTTTTCTCAGCATCCCTCTGTCGCCGTCTTTCCTCCTTTCGCTCTCACTTTGTCTCAGTTTTCTCTGGCTCTCGTCCAGGAGTTCTGCTAATCCTATGGCGCTGTCTGCAGCGCTAGAAGCAGTAGCTTAGGAGGTACTAAGAGAGGGGTCTTAGCTCTCCAGCTAGACGAGGCCTGTGGTGGTTCTGCTGCTGGGGGATGATGACCGCCCTGTCACCTGGACTCACTGATCCCCTCACTGCTTTGGCTTATTTACAGCCCTTAAGGCTCAGCAAGGACAGACAGAGTCAGTACAGCCATAGCAGCAGCAGGGTGACACAAGCTCAGTCCATCACTGCAGCAACTGACATCACAATATTACATTTAGGACACTATACTATACCAGACTATATAAGCTGTATTTTGTCTTATTCCACCATAACACTCTAGTAGAAAGTTGTTGCAGATTGGAGATCTGATCAAACAGGTTTTTACTGATCAAACTGCATTTTCAGTCTAGACCAGAGGTTTTCAAACTGTCAGGCACGCCTCCCCAGGGGAGTGCCGTTACTGCGTGAGGTGAAAGGCAGAGATTCACGATGTTAGTTCAGCTCATGGAGGCAATTACGGTACTTTAAAAACCGTTAGCATCCGACTGCCGCAATTTGCATCAAGAATCACGCTCCCCTCTTGGGAGTCATAACCCAGTTCCATCTGAACGTTTTGAGGAATCACTATCTCTGATGTCTATCGGCAAAGAAATGCCCGCTTAATCATAGAAAAAAAAAGATACTCCAGAACTGCACTGAGATTCTTCACGTTTTTGTTTCCTTCAGTATCAAAGGATGTCCAGACAAACATCACTGGATAACAGTGATGTTTGTCTGGACATCCGTGGATACATTGCAAACAAGAAAAGCAAAGCTTGTTAATAGGGATAGACAGTCGTTATCGGTCGAGTGGGAGAGCTTTATGTTAATTCGACAAATCAAACTGTGTCCTATGTGGCAAAAGCCTCGATAGTCTGCCCAACACATGAAACAGCACGACACACACACACACACACACACACACACACAGGCCCACTGACCAGTGTGGCCGGGGCTGTCAGATCGTGCCCTTTGGAAGCAAACATGTTAAATAATTCAGGAGCAGCTGAAATGCTTGCTAACATTACGTTGTTTTATTCTGCAAAGGGACAATAAAGTGCCTCTGTGTCATAGAGAGACAGGTTTTTAGGGTAAGCGCTTTAAATGTTTAATGAACATCCGTCATGCTGATTGTATAAGGGTAGCAGTACCCGGGGTTTTTTCCTGTTGGGGCCTAGAAAGAAAGAATTGGCAAGACGGCAAATCAGCCTAATTGGCCAAAGTGCTTTCTGCTGTAAGACAATTCTTGCCGTCATTCATCAGGAAAATACTCCACTCTGTGTGCCGCACTTTTGTTCAAAAGAAACATTGTTTCAGATGGAACAAGAGTGACCATTTGACTGTGGAAAAAGAGCTCCACAGTCAAATGTTAGCTTAAACAAACAAAACGAAACGCTGGACTTTAACACGGGAGCCAGCAGATGGGTAAAGGAGAAGCAGCCCGAGGGCTTGTTCAGACCACCAGACGAAAAAAACATTTCTTTCATTAGCTATTACTTCACTTGTGTATTTCCCAGCCTTCACTGTCTTGTATCATTAATCTAAAATATTGTTGTCTTAAGACCGACCAACGTGCTTCTTACTGTCATGGTTTCAGCTTCGCACACTCTTTGCTGGTATGGATACGGTTGCCAGCTGAAAGTCAAACAGCATGATGTAAAGTGGATGTGGGGGTGCAGGTCCCGTCCCTCCGGTGGCGCTCCACATCGCTGCTCCAGACAGTATGAACTCACCAGAACAGCATGGCAAGCTCATGAGACGCAGGCCATAGCGGCTTTGGAAAACCTATCCCCTGACATTTTCCATTCATAAAATTCCTGGAATTGAGATGAAGGAGGGAAAATAAATCAGGCTGCAGCCTGGTGTCTGTGTTTTTTCATATATGTTTCTTTTTTCACGTTGCTGTGATTGGCAGAATGAGGGTTTAGCCATATGTTTCCTCCTGCTACCATTCTCCACAGCCTCCTTTTGTTTTTCCTATTGACATTAAATAGACATAAAGAAGGGATTTGCTGAGTGCGCCTTCCAACTGAAGTGGTTAGAAATGAGAGGCTTTTACAACATGGAAAGGTCTTCATTACTCCGCATATTACCAAGAGCCATCTATTGATGGAAATTTCCGCATCCCCACACTTAAAAAAAAAAACAAAAAAACATGACTATAATTTCAAAAATGCCTCTTTAATCTCCCCCAAAATACCCTTGGTTTTGTTTTAGTTCTTACACACTCGGTCTCTATGATGTACAGTACGTGTACCACACTGCGGCTTGTTCGGTTTTCAAATCTATTGAACCAAATGGGTGAGCTGGATTGAATGAAGCAATTCAATTCTCTTTTCTAATCTGCAATTCTTTGACGTGGTTTTCCATTCAGTCATTAAGGGCCCTCCCGCCAACACGCCACCCCTGCTGCGGCAATAGCTGTGCACCGTAAAGATAAAAGGGTCGTTCTTTGAAGTAAATGTGAAAAATAAATCTGTCAATTCATCGAGCAGACAGAAGCAAAGCTATCGTCTGATCCCTTACACACCAGACCAATCAGACGAATGCTGAAGGGCTGACGCACCTCGATGTCACCGCAGCCGTCACGCTGAGCCCAGAGCAGATGACCTGTGTGAAGGCTGGAAAACAGAATAGGGAGACTCGTGTAATATCAGCCCATGCTAAACTGTCCAAGCATTTGGAACCCGTTGTGTGTAAGCGTCTGTTTATGCCTCATTGTTCCTGGAGTGCCACGATGAGCCGATCCTCAAGTGTAGCCCGGCATTGCCTCTGGATAGAGGTAATTAATCATCTCGTTCATTAGTTTATTCATCACTTGATGCAATAGCTTTGTTTCATGAAGTCCCTCCTCGTCCCTACACCCGTTTCTTTTTTTAACACTGATACAGTGCCAAAAGGTGGGCTGTGCCGAGTCACAGCAGGGAAATTGCATGCAAATAGAGATGCAAAAATGAAAGCTGTGTATAAAACAATCTGCATGCCCACATGTGTGTGCTGACACAGAAGAACACACACATATTCACACATACAGGCTGGCACATATAAATAAGTCCGTGGTATAAATATACGCCACACATTGGGTTCAATTTTGAAGCAGTAGACTGAGTTCAATTGAGGAACACGATGTAGTGAAACCATGAATCATGCTGTCTATGATGGAGCAGGGCCAAGCTAAGTAAGCTGGCCACTTTTTTAAGAAATCAAAATCAAAACTTTATTCTAGAGCCAGTTTACCCAAAGTGCTCCGCAGAGAACCTTTGAAGGAAATTAAATGGATTCAATTGATTCTGGATGCTTTGACAGCATGCCTTACATTTAAAATGTATTTATAGATTTAAGTGTTTTGTAATGTAGTTACATTTATTCTTGAGGCTGTAAGTAAAATGAGGTTTTATTGTTATTATGCTGTTGTTATTATTATGTTCTCAGAAACAGCTAAGTGGTCTCAGCTGCATATTAAAAAGACAGAAAAAACATCCTGCAAGGCCCTACTGTATTGGCTTCCAGCGCAACCCAATCCTGACTGAGCTTGCACTCATTTGTCTTCTTTGCGCCTTGCTGCTCCCTAGCAAAAATGAAATCCTAACCCGCTTTCAAAATGGGGTTTTGCTAATTTTAGCAAATAAGTTGAAAGGTTCAGCATCCTGAAGCAGGGTTTAAAAATGTCAGTCTGGCCCAGGTAGCAGTTTGGCCACAGTTTATGGTCTGGAGAGAGAGGAAGCAGTGCAGCCATCCTAGAGTCTTTACATAAGTGCCTGTCTGACAACTTCAGGTGGTGTAAAAATGGAAGGTGATGCAGGAAATGTTTTCCCTTAACTAGAAAATCAGAAACCAACTTCGCTTTTTATTTACTTTTAACGTAAATAATAATACAAAGAGGTACTTGGAAAACTGTTCGCCCTCTTTAGGAATTAAAACTGTAATCAAGGAATATGTAAGTTTGCAACACGATGTGGATAAATGTGATGATAGACTATATTTTCAGTCAAATCAATTTTGAAATTGTTCATGGTTATTTTTAAACTGACTGGGATGTTTGATTTTGGCTATTCCAACAACGTATATACCTGAAAAAGCACTTCATCAATCTGTAGAAAATTGTAGAAAAAATGCTATTTGGCAATAATGAAGTAATGGTAAAGGGGTAGTTACTTATAAAGTGTGTATCGTCATATATCATCCCTTATCCCCTTTTATTTTCGACTCCATAAGCATATTAGTTTATGTTGAGACTGTGAGCTGACATTTTGACTGCATTTGTCTTGGCCTCTCCGAATGTGCCGTGAGCGTTGTCGAGAAAGGTGTTGGTAATTTGGGAAAAGTGCGACTACAGGACCACCACAGCCTGCAGAAAGGTTGCAGTCATCTGTGTGACTCATGTGGACTTGTGGTATGTGACGTCCTCTGCTGCACATCGCTGCTAATTGGGATTAGCATTTTACACACCAAAACAATGCTGCGGCGATAGGTGTCTGCCAGGTCCGGCGGCCTTTATTCACCACAGACCCAATAATCCCCCTGTCTCTGGGAGCAAAGCTCATTAAATCTCACAGAATGCAGCCCACTATGGCTCTGGCACCTCCTGCAAATCCTGTCACGGCACAGATATGGAGCTGTGGCTAGCATGGGGGGCTAGCGGACACCTAATCACCGGTGTTTGGACTAGGATATTAGCACTCCTCACTGATCCCTGATCCCCCAGGATTGAACCCAAACAGCAGCAGAGACCGACTGTCAGCACAATAAAGAAACACACACGTATGTCCACTCACACACACACACACACACACACACACATTCATATATAAAACTCATATGAGCAACATTTACTTCCAGATTTGTTGAAGTTAATTGGGAGTTAAGAAACAGGCAATCTTCATTCTTAAGGCACTATAACATCCTTCATCTCAGTTTAGAGTACCTCCACTGGAGGGTACAAGAAACATCATTTGCAACACCTAAAAAACTGTATGTACATTGCATTAACAAGTGACTTTGTGGCACCATGCTGAGCTGGAAGCATGGAAGGACGAATCGAAGCATTTCCATTAAACATCTTTCTGGGAGACTCTAATGGGAAGCAGGACACAGGAAATGACCTTGGTATTGTTGCTTTAAGTGCATAGCAACACCGACTCTATGTCTGAATAGGTTTTACTTCATCTTTGACAATTGCCAAAGCAGTAAGACAGGACAAATTACAAGTTTGTCATTTGTTTTAATTAATTAGGGGCAATGTAGCCTAATTGTAAACTATGTCGTATAGTTGACGTGGCTCCGTTACCTCACTTCAGTGATGCGCTAACGTGACAAGCTAACGTGAGGCAGGTGTACTTTACAAAGTTCAGCCTACCTTTATCCACAATTTTCAGCTCTATGGTGTTGAATCCAAATTGCTTCCTCAAATTACTTCTCAGATGATTTGGTGTCCCGTCCGTTCAGCACACCTCGCTAGTTTTTCCATTTTGCATCAGCGAGGCTAACAGTAGCCTCGTTAGCTGAGGGTACAAGGCATAGCCCGCTGTGCTGTTAACGTGTGGATTACTGCAAATCCTTACCAAAGAAATGTTTAAATACTTTCTCACATTTGACCTGTAGTTTCGAATAAAAAGTGACAGTCCTACTACACATCGCTAAATCAGAGAAACGCTTTGACGCTTTGATGCCCCCCCCCCCAACAGATGGACGGCTGCATGTTCTCATAATCCCTGCATGAGTGCAAAAAAAAAAATCACATAATAATGACATAGTAATTACATAACAGAAAATGTTTTGTCAAGCAATTAAAGAGCTGCACGCTTGAAGGCAAAAGAGCTCATGTCTTCGTTTTTAGCGCTATAGTTTAGCGATATATATAGCGAAGCTGCAGCGACATTACAACGCGTGAAAAGTTATTTTCCTTTATTTTCCCTCCAGCTGTAAGATGAGTCAATAACACTGGACAGCTTTCTCAATCCTGTTACCAGCTGCTACAACGCATAAAACAGAAGCAGAATAGCAAGGTATAGCTGCTGAATATATATCTGCCCATGTTGTCAGGACTGTCTTCTAAGCTGTTAAGGAGGGGAACGTCAAAGCATGTGAAGTGAGGCCTCGAGCTAGAAACAGAGGGGGAAACAGGGAAGCAGAGAGACGGAGTGAGGGAAAGACTAGGGGTAGCACCAAGGGCACCATTAAGGGGAGGTTGATTCTACACTCCACCCTCAAAAAATCCTTGAAAAAATCTGATGTCAAATAAGAACTAGAAGTGCTATTGTGGAATGACGTTACAGACATAAAAAGGAGGATGAAATAGGTCATGAGGAGCTGACTATTAAACTGTCAGAGAGCTTAGTTTTAACAGTTATTTAGCTTCATGATTGCTTTCTTCCTGCCTGCCAGGCAGCTGTTAGTTTGAATTTATTTCAGTATTATATGAAAATCGACGTGCAGGGACTCAAAACTTGCTGCTCAGTTTTATTTTAATCAAAGTTACATTACTATGTGCTGGTGGAAAGCTCTGATCTGGCTTCACTTGATGTTTCAGAATATCATAATCAGATTAGAATGACGCTATTTCTTATCTTAGGCTACCACTAGCACTTGGTTTGCTGACGGTAGAGCGCAGGACAAAGAGCATTTTGCGAACAGAACCAACAAAGCTACGGGCTACATTTGGATTCAAACACACAGTGCTTCATACTTTTTGAGAAATGAGCGCCGTCCTAACCTTCGCCTTTGGACACAGGATGTCGAGGTCAGCGTATTTGGGGGTCAATTTAGACCTGCTGGAGAACCAGGACAGTGTGCACTACAGCTGTTGCTCTGCATACCTGTAATGGTAACGTCTCATGGGCATGTTTGCTGTGAAAGCACAGTTATCCTAATCTAATCTCCTTAAAATTATACTATTAAGGTGCAAAACCGAATTCAGCTAGACTGGAGCAGATTTTGGTGTGCCAAGACTTTCATGAGCCACATCTGCTTAACTGTGGCCACAAGCCGCAACTAGAAAGGCTGAAAAAGGAGAAGGGAATGACAGAAGGGAACTATCAGTAACCCGGCTCTATACCTTACTTGACACGCCATGGCAGCCCTCAGATCAGTGACTTCAGGGCCATGTCAATAATGAGTTACTGATGTACTGCAGTATCTTTACATGGCAAGGCAGCTCAGCTCTTATTGGCAACAGCCCGTTCAGCCAGAAGACTTCTAAAGCCTCTGAGCCTGTGCAGATCGGATTGTATGAAAAATGCTAGTTATTTGCTGGAAACCCAACCCACAGCGAAAAAAACAAAAAAAAGACACGTTCACACTTTGTGTCAAATCCAAGCTAAACCTGTAAATGATTGGTGAGTCATGAGCAGGGAGGAAGCACTACGTGGTGACTCAGGGGGCAGAGATCCATCTGTCATGTCTCTCCATTTTCAACAGCTTCACACGCTGAGAAGTCATTCCACTGACGGCTTGTCTCTGTTCTATCTGTTCTGGCGAGCAGAATGTTTTTAGGAACATAAGGAGATTTCTCTGGTTTGACACAATCCGTGCAGTCAGCGTGTGTAGCCAGTATGCTACTCTTCAAGTTTGTGCAGGAAAGATGTTGGCTTTTCAACTGAATGACATTCATGCAGAGGACATTATTAATGCATATTTCCCAATGCTAGTGTAACCACATGCACAGATCGATGAGACCCTGATGTGACGTTGGGTAAACTGTAGGGTTGAAAGGTTAAACGTGGGGTACAGCATATGAGACGACATTAGTCGGTTCTAATTAGAAAACAAATGGCAGCACAGTAATGGCCTTGTTTCCAGGTTGCTCTAAATAGACACCCCTTATCTCTCTGATGGAAAAGGAAGGAGTCAAGGAAATGAGGCCAATTTCCCCGTGGGGCCCCAGTAACCAGGAGCGTCCAAACAGGTACCACATAGAGAATCCATCAGACTACAATCTAATGGAAGCTCGCACCAAACCAGGTGTAGGCATTATAGGTGTGCCCCAAGGATGTGTGCCTGGATCCTTTGAGTTTCTGTCTGGGTGTGGTCTTCTCAGTTAGCCCGTCTTCCTGCACTTCAGTGCATTTAGTCTGGCTGTAACTGCCTATTTGCCTCTGCATGTCTGCCTGTGCCTGAGTAACCTCATCATGCTCCTGCTCCCCCTTTTTTAGATTAAAGAGGCTAAACAAACAGTATGCTTTGTAACGGACAGGAGTTCAAGTTGGAGTGATGACCTCAGGCTGGAAAGTGAACTGCTACAGAGTAGCTGCTGTGTAGGAAGAGAGGATGTTTTGGCCAGACGAATGGGGCCACTGAGGGAGTCTCACTGTGTTTCCAGTAGCAGTAAAAGGGAGCAGGCCGGAGCTGCAAGTAGTGTGCAGCGCAGACTGGAAGTTGAAGAATTTCCGTCCCGGCGTGAGTGTTAGAGAAAGAGAGAGTCGGCTAGTGTCTGGCAGCAAGAGCAGCACTCTCTTTTTCCACAAGGGAGAAGTTATGGCGTGATTTGCATGTCATCCAAACCACGCCATTTGGCGGGAAATTGGTGTGTGTGTGTGTGTGTGTGTGTGTGTGTGTGTGTGTGTGTGTCCACATATGTGTGTGAGGCCATCTAGTAACTAAGATCTACCCAACTGACTGCGCACACACAGGCAGAGACACATGCACAGAGGCACAGACGGGTCATTCAGTTTCCCACCTGAACAAGTGTGCCATCATGCAGGGCACAGTGAGAAGACGGCTGGGCGCAGCACGGCAATTCAAAGAGCAGCACTCGACATATTCAGCCGCAGAGTCCAAACTGCTACGGAAATCATGCACATACCACGGTCAAGCTAACACTAATAATAGCTTTGCCTCAGCTCAAAATTACAGTTAAGAAGGTTAATTTTGTGTCAGTCAGCTCTGATATCTTTATCTCATATCTGCATGGCTGACCGATGTGGATAATTGGATGCTTGCAAGTGCATCTGTGACCTTATTGGTTGTATTTTAACATCACGCCTCAATCGCTTCCCGGCACGCACTGCAGGGGCGCGCCGGTAATTAGGTAGGTATGTACAGTGTCACAACAGCGAAAATAAAAACAGGATCTGAGGCGCATCATCACGTCCCAGATTCTATTACCTAAACTAATATTGCCGTTAATAAGAAGACATTACAGAGGCCAAAAATAACCTGGCAGGATGTCGAGGCTTCATCCAATCCCTGGGTGTTATGTCGACTATAAGAATATATGGACTGTGGCCGTGGCCAGCTCAGCTCTCCCTCTCCTGTTCTCATTATCGCACAATCACACCTCACTAGCTACGAAGCTGCCTCTGTCTGCCTCTCTGCCAGTCCAGGCAGGTGGGAGGGAAAAGGGAGAAAAAGACTCGGACAAACAGAAAGAGAGAGCAGGACTGAGGGAATACGGTGATGTGAGAGTGGTAAAAGGGTGGCGATTAAGGCCAAAGTGGTCAAAATCAACGACGGGAGAGATGAAAAGTGAGACAAAAGAGGCTCAACTCACGAGCGGAGGGGGGAAAAAAGCTGAAAACCAGAGGAGAAGGTAACAGAGAGGGTAACCGAGACGGAGGCCAAGAGTGAGGGGTGCAAGAGTTCGCGGACGACTGTGGCAATGTTTCACTTTTTCCTCCCCCTCCTTAGTTTCCATCTGAGTTACACGGTCATTTGGCAGCACTGGCCGCGACCACCGGCGTGTTTCCACTTGGCCGTCTGGCCGTCTGCCTGCCTGTTTATCTGTCTGTTTGTCTGCCTGACTACAGGTTCTCACTGTCTTCCTGGTCGTCCACTCAGTTTCGCTTCCTGTCTGCCTTTCATCCAGCCCGACTGTTTGGCTGGCTGACAGCTCCTCACTGTGATCAACATAGGAAAGCAGAGCCCTCATTTCCCCTCCACCACAGAGTCAGGCCCTCTAGGGGACACACACACACACACACACACACACACACACACACACACACACACACACACACACACACACACACACACACACACACACACACACACACACGCCCATAGAAAC
>JAVQJV010034499.1:0-13865 GCA_036024995.1 Gadopsis bispinosus
CCTTAATTTACTTAAAGTGATACTACAGCCAAGTGTTAAAGTGCATTAACTTTCCTTCAGAATGGGGGAAAAAAAATTCCTTCATACAGTATATAGAGTGTATACACATATGTATGTACATATATAAATCTATACCAGCCTGCACTAATAAAAGTAGAAAAATCTTTTAAAAGCTGAAAACAAAAGTGAAAATGAGTCCAAGGAAAAGGAGACACTGGTCAACAGCACGGACGGAAAAAATAACAGTGATAAAAAAAAAAAAATTAAAAAAAAAAAAGGAAGAATAAAGTCACTAAATGCTGGAATCAGAGGATGTGGTTTGGCTCTTCTTGTGCACTGGCTGGTAGAGGAGCTGGGGGAGGTGAAGGGCAGACAGATCCAGTCCGTCTCAAATCCTCTTCACAAAGCAGGACTCTGCAGGCAGTGAGCAAGTGGCAAGTTGATAGCTCGGTAGCCTGTCCCAAGTCTCCAGCAGCTTCCTAGTTTCTCCCCGGTCTGCTGGCTGAGGTAGATATTACTCACCGCGGAAACAAGTGTGCTTCCAGATCTCGCTGTTCTCTGCGGATGCAGATTAGAGCGACAAAAGCACAAATGTATCTGTAAGGCCTCTAGGTCATTTCCTAAGGGAGGAAAGGGCAGACACACAGAAGAGAGGGTTAACATTGTGTCTAAGAGGAAGGATGAGCTTCATTTCAACCGCTTTACTGTCACACCCCAAAAACAAACTGCAATTCAAAACATGACCCATAGCAGCTACTTTATTTGAAGCATTTTCATATAATTATTGGCAACAATTAATACTGCAAATAAGGTTTTTTGTAAAGTTTTAATGACAAGCCTGGTCAAATATGCCTATGAAAAATGAAAAAAGTAGGTCTCGCAATAATTCACTCTAAACACCTCATTGGCTGACCACACTGAAAGCAGAAGTGAGAAAGTTGACAGTAATTATCCTGCAATACAGAAGTTGGATATCATGCATCGTGGATCCAATAATAAAAGGAAAAACTTTTACCATTTAAAATTCCATTATGAAATCTTAAAATGATCAAATTTCACCAAGTGAGTGCAGTTGGTAAGTCTAAGTTTTGCAGTCAAAAATAATGTCTGTTTTAAAAAGGTATTGTTAAGTTTGTTCTCTGGGAAAATATCACAAATGCTCCTTTTCGTCTCAGCTGGCTAGAGGGGCGTGTCTGTGCTTGACTGACAGCAGCAGCAGGAGGAAGACAGCAGGTAGGTTACACATGAAGAGACAAAGTAAACAATCTTGCGCTGCAGCCTACATGTCGTCGGCAGACAGCGTGTTGAACAGTACGGACCAAATCAAAAGCTATACGGACCAAAGTGACATTCACAGGTGCAGTTGTATGTATCTAGCATACAAACTGATGTGAGCGGTGCACTTTTACCCTGGCGAAATGTTGTGTGGCCGTTCGTTCAACCATGTAAGATGCAAGAAAGGGCGTGCGTTTCATGTTTGTTAGTAACGTTTGGCTCAGTGCGACCATCTGTTCCGCCTATAATTGAACATCAACCTGCTTGGCTGTACAGAAATAAAGTCTCCATCTAGGTATGCAGATACTTAACTGTATTCCGTAGAACTGAGGCAAAACCAAAAAAGCAAAAAGCAAAAAATATTAAATATAAATCTCTCCCTTTTGTATTCTGATTTTTTTTCCTCAAAAAGGAGAACGCAGGACAAGTGGTTTACAGAGCGGTTGCTGTAACGGACAAAAGAAATGCAAGCCAAGACTTTGTAGAAGCCTCGTCTTCCACATAACATGGAACATCCTGCGCCAAGGCCAACCTAATCAGTAACAAGCTACTTCTGGTGCAGTAAATGTTACGTCTAAGTTACAAATATGGTTCAGAGAAACAACACAAACACCTCCCCCTATTTTGCAGATGTAGCCTGTTTGTTTTACTAAAAATCCTTTTAAGGATGAAACCGCTCTTAATATTTTATTACAGTATTCACCACTTCACATTGTGCCTTTGACACTTTAAATGTACTTTGGGGTCTTGTAGTCACACGCTAGTACTATGATTTTCTTGCTTCCATTTCCCCTTAGAAATAATAAAAGGTTGTTCAACAACAATTAAGGCTAACATTTGTAAAGTAACTATATAAAAAAGGAGAAAAACTTGAGTGTAGCTGATTTCTAACATTGACTTTATTCCATATCAAATGATTGTACTGGTCACGATCAATGCTGTTTAGCGTTACAACTTGTGAAGCTGAGAACACCTACCTCATGGTTAAAAAGTGCAAGCTACATAGTAACATTTTTTAGTTTTGTTCAATTGTAGACACATCAATACAGTGGTGAAATCAAACCCCAGCTATAAACTGTGACGTCCATAATACTTTGGCACGTATCAGCTGTTATGTTGACTGATAAAAACTTGTTATGGAAGAGGAAGATACGTATCCCTGTGACTTCCCTAAACGTAACATATTATATTACAGTTTGGTAAAGAGCCGTGGTCAAAAGTTGTACATTTCTAGACGATTACGAACGCCATACCTCACACACGCAGCACAGCGCCGCTGAAAAGAATCTCAGTGTCTGGTTTAGCAGAGCACAGCTGCAGAGAGGAATTCTTGCAAGAAGCTATTGTTGGAAGACACTGCAGGGTCTGTTGAGCCACACATAGGAGTCACAATACTCCCATTCATTATTGCTCAGCATTACATGACTTGTCCTTCTTACGTTGGCCTTTTCACTTGATTATGAATATAATATTTTGCATTGTCGAGATCAAGGGGAATGTGACCTTAAGTCTCTAACTACAAGTAATCTCACTCAAAGACAGTCAAAGCTCAGCTGGTGACAAAGACATGTTTAAAACTGAATACAGTTGGGGACATTATTTTTCCCATGACAAGGAAAAAATAAACAAATATATAAAAATGCTACTGCATCTAAAATACAACATTCTAACTCAACAACAAAAAAAAAGAAAAAAAAACGGCCTGTGTCCATAAAGTTGACAGGACCTTGATATAAAGACAACCTTAAAATCTGTGGTAGAAAGCAATTTGTTTGCCTTCTTTCCATTTCCATGCAAGCAGAAGAAGCCTACACCGATCAGACATAACATTCAGACAGCATGGGCACCCTGACCGGTCTCCATATGCAACAAACTGCAAGGCTCTTTGTGTTCCGTCACCTTTACATCAGAACCAGCAGTAACCTTTTCAGCAATTTGAGCAACAGCAGCTCTTCTGTTGGATCGGACCACGCGGACTATCATTCTGTGGAACATTCAGGCTCTGGTTATCTTGCAGCACCACGCCGAAAGCTTCTGTGTTTTGGGGTGAGTCAGGAAAAGCGACGTGCCTCCCCCTCCCCCGACTAGATAACACCACCCACCCTGCTGCTGATGTTGTAGTAGTGGCCTTACATGCGTAGCTTCCTTTATACATCCCCGCCAACGTTTTCCCGACCTTCAAACCTCACTTCCTTTCACAAACAACAGGGGTATGCCCGGCAAAATAAATAAATAAAAATAAATAAATAAATAAAAAAAGATAATCAGCCCACCCTCATCTGTCCCTGGCTGTAAAGTGGAGAGTCGGAGCCAAGGGAAACTAGTGACCTCTTCAGGAAAAGGACAACAGAGATGCGTTTCCCATTTTTGTAACCATTACATCACAAGCAGGTCGTTAATACTTCGGTTGTCTACTTACACCGACACATGGGCTCTGCCAGTGCTACTTGCTTACATGTTCTGCCCAGTGTTTTTCTAAAGAAAGCTTGTCGATGTCCACTAAATGGAAGCTGCTGTGTAAACTAGTTCAATTATAAAATCACATCAGCGGTTGGCTGTCAGCTTACTGTGATAAACACTAGAGCTTTGTATATACAAGGGATCCGATACCGGATCAGTATCTCCACAGTTACGTACCCTGTTAAGTGGATTAGGTATTAGCCATGATGTGACAGATCCATAAATTGAGTGTTTCCACCATCAGTTAGATTCATCCAGTCACACCAGGCTGCCCTGATTCACCTGCTTGAGTTTTCCTATGTAAGCAACTGCCAATGGACCTAATCTGCTACCTAACCCTGATTGCAGATGTACTGTAAATTACCCAACAGAATACCACACCACAGATCTACAGGCAAGTTATCCACTATATTATATAGCTTTATATTATATTATTACAGCTTGAATGAAACATGTTTTCTGCCTCAACCAACAAAGTAGGCAGATTAATTCAAGGTACAGTACATTGCCGGCTCTTTAAGGATGACGTTTACTTGTTACTCCGTGGCTGCTAACTAGTGCAATAGCAGAACCTCTAAATCCCAGGGATTACAGCCACAGTAAGAACCTGTTAGGTGCACAATGCACGCTAGTTGACAGTTAATAAGATATTCTCTTCAGCGAGGTAAACAGGAAACCTGAGCTTAGCTAGCCCAGGGCTAACCATCCTAGTTCTCACACTTTCACACTGATGCGCTAAATAACAGGGAAGAACGCAGAAATACATTATGTGTATCAAGTTGTTTGGGAGATGACTAAACAGGCCACACTCCTATCAAAAGTACAAAATCAATAATAATTTTGTTTTTCGTGGTGGCCCTGCAAATCAAGTTGGGGTGTCAGTTTCCATTTCATATTACTATACTTATGTATTTATTTAATTACACTTGTCAAATGCAGAATGAAATGGAGCACCTGCTCACAGCTGGAAATAATTAAAAATAATTGTGTAGACAGTGGTGAGACAGCTTTAGGACGCTGGTTTGGAAGACCAAAAGTTAAATATCTAACCTTTGAAAAAACATTTAGTTTTTTTGTTCGGTTTGAAATCCAAAGTCACAGTTTGACATCCGTTAACTCATGTCTTTTCTCATTCCCTGATAATACAAACATGCTAAATTACACTGATGTTTTTGTATATTAAATGTAAACTATACTATGAAGATGTGCATATAGTATACACTGTATGATATTAGTACAACGTATGGTATTAAGACACGGCATGTGGCTTAAACTAGTTCTGTGGATTTTGACTTTCTCAGAGTGAAACCCTCATCTTGGTTTCATGTGGTTCATGGCTCCACGCTCCTCAGAGTAAATAACAAAAGTAGGAACCGATTATGTGCGGTGGGTCACGGTCCATTTAGCCCGAACAACAAAGCCAGATTTTTTAAATGGGAGAAAATTGTGGGCTACTCACTTTGTTACATGGTTGTACCAGCCACATATAATTTATCTATGTAACGTTATTTGAGAGTGTTAGTGGTCTACGTTTCCTTCCTGGCCACAAAACCGAGTAAGCAGAGGTTATCCAAAGAGAAGCAGACATGGCTGGCATCAGTATCAATGAGGCCTGCTGGTTTCTTGGGGTAACTCCATTGGCTGCCAGCCTCTTGTTGCAGGGCGCACTGCATTAGAGATTGCACCCAAACAAACACACGTGATAGCAGAGTGCCTCCGGATGCACTGGAGTTGCGCCAGTACCACTTTAATATCCTTCCTCCAGCAGGGGCTGCTTCGGGCTAATGTTAGCTCTACTTCCCCACTCACCACCGTACATGTCAGCTGCTATGCTTCAACAGGAACGGGGGTTAAGGTTTCCTGGAGCAAGCTCCCTGTCGCCAGTAACAAAAATGTCAAACCAGGAATGCCACTGGGTAACTGTATGTAGTAAATCATAGCGCCAAGTATGATTTACCTGCCTGTGCAATCCTCCGGGCAAACGACTGCAGCTATCAACAGACAACTAGGAGGGGGAGGGGGAGGCTGGGGGGGGTACAACAAAGATACTTTGTTTTTTGTTTTTCACTCAAATATAATAATCACCCAAAGCAGAAACAACCTACTTTGCTTTCGTTATGGGAAAGATATTCACATCTGGCTGGAATGGTGCCCAGTACATCTGCACCATTCTACCACTGGCTACTGAGCAGCTCCACTCGAGCATATAAGTGTCATTGCTCAAAGGCACCTTCACACCAGCTGTTTTATTTTATTCACTTTCCCCACACACACACACACAAACAATAAGCCAGTCAACTCTCTGGTCACAAACCCACTTCTGTAACCTTCAGGATACTGACACTTATGATACCAATAGCGGTTACTTTTGGATCTGCAGCCATATTTGTGTGACTGTCACATCACAGCTAGGTAGCTTAATAGCTGTGGATGGGGCAGCTGTTACCCATGCTCAGAGCTCCTTATCCATCTGCCACTGCAAGGCAAACACAGGCCCTCTGACGCTCCTGCCACAGGCCCCAACATTAGCTCTCTCATGAAGTCTATTTCAGCCTCCATGGGCAAAACAGCTGCCCGACGGTCCACACCGCACTGTTTTTAGATACTCCAAAAAGGTTCAGCTCAAAGAAAAATAAATAATAAGTTCTCCCCTACATCTGTTGCCAATGAAGCAAAGGAATGCAATTCCCCAGAACCCTCTTAATGTGGGTTCAAATGAGCACAAAAAAGCAGGTCAGGACAACCTACACTGAAAAACATCCCAATATATCATGTCATTGTGTAAAATATATATAAAAGAACTAAACACAGTTTATTTGGTAGGAGAAGCTTCAGGTCGAGGTCGTCAGTCCAAATGACATGACAAGTGCCATGAGCAACTGTGCGACAGGGGCTGAGCCCAGATCCTCTTACCCGACAAAACACAAGCAGAGTATTGTGGCAGGCCCTGGTCTCCTCATACCAGCACACAGAAAGAAAAAAAAAAAAAAAAACTCTTGTGCACATGCAGCTGCATGACTTTGTGAGAGAACAAGGAAAATAAAAAATAAAAATAAAAGGGCCACGGCTACGATTTAATATCAACTGCAAGAATAGATTTTCTGCCATCAATATAGAGTTTCTCCTGGAATGATTTTGTAGGCAGCTGCAGGTTTTGGTGGTTTGGTTTTGTTCCCACAACTAATCCTGTTTTGGTCCCATTTTTGTCATGGAGGGGTTTGGAGCTAAAAATAAATTTACTTTGAAACGCAGATATCGTAAAAGAAGCTGTGCACAATCTACGCTACACTTTTCTGTTAAATTGTAGGCAGTTCTGCTAGACTGTATTTTCTGGCAGATTCTACACTTTCTGAAGCAGTAGGGAAACCTCTCCTGCTGCTGAAGCAAACCACTGTTGAGTTAGTTTGGACAATAGTCATCAGTCAAGAGGCTGATATATAGTCAGTGAAGAGGCTGGATAATATTAGGCTAACCTGTACTGTCATAACAGACATTGTAAGTAGTTTATGGCTCCAAACAAATAGCAGACAAGCCACTAACATACTTGAGGGCCCCACAGGTCTGCGTTGCATATGCAAATTCACACAACATGTGCCTTTGCCTTAATCAAATAATGATATGCTCCAGGACCATAAGAAAAAAAAACAATGAATCTAATCAAGTTGATAACTGTCTTCTAAATGGACACACAATTCCAATAAATACAAAGTCACCATCTGATTTGATGCCTTTGCACAAAGCATACATGCCTGTCAGTATTCGACCGTAAGCAAACAGAATTAGCTCAGCTATAGCGGTGTACAATAGTGTGTGTTCAGTGTGCCCAAAGAGTGGGTTTCAATTCCATTCATGAAAGGCTGGTGGCAACCTGTGGGGATGAACATGCTTCCCTCAGCCTCTACTGAACCGGCTATATACCGAGGTGGCAGCCTGTGCTGCATGCCAGCCACCAGGGTGCTGTATTTATAGCCAGCACAAGAGTAAGAATTTACTCTTCCACTTTAGGCACAATGAGACAGGATATGGAGGTGCCATAGCAGTCAGAGATTCAGGCTCGGTAACACAAACAGCAAACATGTTGCAGTGCATTTAAACGCCAGAAGATACACCAAAAAGTGCAATAAGTCACAGAAACCAACAACCGTCTCCTTTACTACTGATGGTTGGAAGAGAGAATGTATAGAATACAACAACATATATGATTCAAAAAATAAAAAGAATAGTAGGGTGGCGGGGTAAGGAACCATACACAGTTTAAAACAGCGGAGCCTGGTTCAAGCCACTGCTGACGTATCAATGCTCCATCAGCTCCACTGTTCACTGGTAGCTGACCCTGCCTTCCCGACCTCCTCGTGGAAAAGCACAAGCAAAATATTTCCTGCAGGGATTAAGAAAGAGAAGTATCACATTACATTAGAGTTATGTGGTAGCCTTGATTCATTTCATTTGATCGTCTCTAGGACATGAGCACTCGTGCATCTCACTGGGAACATTTGACGGAGGGGCAAATAGCTGACCACAAACTAAGGCTAAACTGGTTTCCCAGGAGACAAGGGTGAGATTTCCCCGTGCTACAAGCCCTGCTGTCCTCATTATCTGTAAACACGCTAGCAGCTGCATCTTATTCAGCTCTGTCTTGAAAATGGTCCGTTTGGTGTAAGTGTACAAGATAAGCTGTGCAAACCAAGCAGTCGCCTAGATGAAAAGCTGAAACATCCCCTGTTGCAGAAGCAGCAGACCCCCGCCCCCCTGCCACACACCAGTGCAAATAGTGTTGTTAGTTTTGTGCACCCAAATGAAAATCCTGTCGGACGATACAAACTCAAACAAGCCTGCATCTCTCTGATGCATGGGCCCGGCAGACTTTGTCGTAGGTGGATCTTATCTAACACGATGATGGAACTGCATTAGGCCAGAGGTGGATAACATGGCATTCATTTTCACAGAACAATATTCTTCTTATTTTTGATGGGAGTATATGGATTTTCCAGTAAATATTACCGCAGCCGTGATGTCTAATTTGACGTCCACTTTGTACAACACAAACGAACTCCCACAGTGCTGCTTCTATTCAATATGCTTCTTCAGCCAATCTTAATTACATTTCTATCATTCATTTTAGTGCAGTAATACGTTTGTTTTTTTTTCCTTCAATAGCCTCTTTTGTGGGGTACGTCTATCAGTGTATAGCACTTCCAAATGCACTATTGTCACCTAGCGTGTCCCAAAATAGCCTCAGAGTTTAAAAATCGTTATGATTGAGCCCTGCCATGGACGTTTGTGTGTCACGGAAATGAAACAAAGCATGAAAATGTTGAGCTGTCCCAGACATACACTAATGTAAGTATAGCCTACCCAAGTCATAAATAACTAAGAATATTTCTGTAAGGTGGTGGCCCACTGGAAGCTACAAACCAAACACCTGTTCATCATGTCGAGGAAGGTAGCTTTGTAAAAAATCCAAAACCCAATTAATCTGTCAAACCTGAGAAAGTAAAAAAATAAATAAAAATAACCTACACATGCAAAAAAAAACATCCCCAGCAGAGAATCCTCATCTCACTCATCTGTATTGTTTAAAACTCTGCAGCAAGACAAACCTCAGCAAGCACCTTTGAAATATCATTCAGGTCGGAGGAGACAGCAGCAGCAAAGCACAGGCCAGGCCCTCATTCCACCCGAGGCAAGCGCAAACACTAAACTTGTGACTATGTCAACTTCCTCACACATGCATCCGGATTCAGTGTTAGCATAAGGTCAAGTGTCACACTCCTGGTCACATGCTGACAAATACGGACAACAACAACAACACACAAAAAAAAAAAAAGAACTAACATCTGGAGACTTACTGCTAGTCCAGTAACTGGTGACAATTCAGGCAAACCTTGTTGAATGAGCTACTGCAAAGAATGAGTTTACACACAGACAGGAATTTTGACAGCGCTAAGCATGCATTTCCATAGTGACACGCCTGTTGCAGACATCAGGGTTGCTGCACGCTGCTGTACGGGCCTGCAAAACAGAACAGAAGGAAGGCAACGGCCTCAACATGAATGCCTGCTAAGTCTGAAATTACACATTATTAAAACTTTAATGTCGGTCAAAGCGGTTCTGGTTATCAACATCCAAACGATACTGTAACATCAGGCATCTTCCACAGTAAAATACAAATAATATAAATAATGACGAGCAGACCATCAGATTCCACCAGCGAGCAGCTGGGGCTCTCATGACAAACCGTGCAGCCACGGATCATTTTCACAACCAGCGATTGTGATTGTTCGGTGTGGTCAAATCCTACGGGCAGCTAAATGCTCCCTTCTACTCTCATTTCTCCACTGCCAACAACAAAAACACAGGAAACAACTCCCACATGATGTCAACACGCGGGATCCCCGGTTACACTGCAGATGCCCGAGGAAGTGGGGCAACGTTATGTATGAACGCAATCCCAGAGGTCTCCTCTACATATACATTATATACACACACACACACACACACACACACAATCCGTCTGCAGAAACGGATGAAAGGGACGTGTTCTGGTGCAGGACCCAAGCACTCACCCGAACATGTCTCTGCACACTTTGTATGCGAAATGTATCGCGATGAGATAAGACGCCAAAGCCCCCCAGTAGAAGTACGACCTCTGTCCGTACGTCGTCAGACATCAGACACATAACAGTGAAACTTCAGTGAAACCGGTTGGCCGCCTCGTACTTTGCTACGGGGGTTATTTTAAACCCCCCGCTCACTATTTGGCAGGAAGGCGCAACAGAATCCCCCGCAAGCGCAGTGACGCCGGTTTCACCGAAACTCTCCGGGACGCCACGGGCCGAGTTACGGGCGCACTATGTCGCAGCTATTAATACGGCCTTTCAACGCCCTAAATGCAGAGTCGCCGGAAAGGCTTCCGCGGCATCAACACACCAAACCTTAGAAATGCGAGTGACACGAAAACGCCAGAGCGGACTCGGAGGGCAGCTGAACACCCGGCACCGCCCGACTTTGACACTCGCCCACTGGCAACACGGCACACAGACACCCGCTCGTTAGCTAGCAAGCAAGCTAGCTAGCTAGCGCACTTCCCCTGGAGCCCGTCGATGTTGTCGTTTTACGTCGTCAACAGGCACAAGTTACACTGCCACGCCAGCTGCGAGTGACGCCTCTTGCCGCCCGTTTCTCTACGACAGTGTTGACCTTTATTCTATTTCCGTGCGTCCGGCGATTTTTGCAGACCGCGGCGCGTAGCTTACAGCCGAGACCACCCAGGTCCGTTATCGGACACGCAGTCAGGGAGCTGCTAACCGCTGAAGCCCATCAACTCGCTGTCCCGCCTCGCCCGCATCGCCACGGCACGTCGGTTGTCGAGACACGGATCAAATTTGAAGCATCGCCCGCGGATAAAGCTACGGGCAACGAGAACAGAAGTAACCGATACCGCCAATCGCCTTCGCCCGCACAGGCGGATGCACTTCATCGGCACATCAAATTGGGTTCGTGTACCAAAATATGAGCGCGTAGCTGCGCAGGAAATGTCACACGCATTCGCAGCCCTCTCTGAAAACACCCGCCCGGCCGTTTGTGAGGGTCTGAGGTTGCAGTTACGACATAATACCAAGCGCGAGGCGCGTCCGATAATGGACGCATCGGCTCTAAGCGGACTAGCTACATAAGCTAAACGCGCTAGCGTTAGCTGCCCAGCTAGCGCTCTGCGACACGATTGTAGGCGCTGGTGGGACGCAAACGCAAACATGAGCGGCCTGGCGGCATTCAAATTTCGGGCCAACACCAGCCGGTGCCACCGTAGCCCAGCGGAGGACAAACAGCGTCAGTGCAACAACGAGAAAAACGTTCGCACACGTCAAGTTAATCGCCACATCGCTCACCAGCTCTAGGCATCCACCCTCTTGACAGCGAATCCCCTGTCTGTGTGTCCCCTGTTAAGACCACGTCAATAAAAAAAGGAAACTCTTCCGGCAAGACCTTCACAATAAAACCGCTGCAAAGAAACTAAAACAATACACGACTGCGTTTTGAGTTACAGCCGCAAGGGGCCAAATCTGGTGCAGACTTATCCACCTGGGATTGCAACCCCGGTTTTAAATGGACATATATTTGCGTTTTCCTTCATGGATTTTCCACATGTTATGTTCAATTTTGCCTCATACAAATTACCAACGTAGCAGAAGGGATTGTTATTAGATTAATTAGGAATGGAGTTCAACATCATGAAATAATTATATTGGGAATAATATAGCCGGGCGGCATGCTTATTCGGGTGCAAGTTGAACCATAAGTATATCGAAAATAATTTTTGAAAGCTAAACTGCGATGTTGTAATTAAACCTGATCTCAGGCTTCAGTGCAAATGTTCTCTGCAGGTGACGGAGCTGAACTCTCTGATCCTCATTTCTCTGTGTGGCCATCAGCGCTGAAGATGGCTCAGCGGTAAAGTCCCCGGTTGGAGATTCGGCGACGTGGGTTCGAATCCCGACCAAGGCAATAAGGTGGGTGCAGGTTCGTGACTCAGTCACAGGTTGGAATCAAACAAACGGTGGTTCGAGGTTCAGAGGTCCTTCACAGTGTGTGTCAATACAACAAGGTCAAATACTACAAGCATCACAAACAACAAGGTCAAATACTACAAGCATCACAAACTACAAACATCAAAAACAACAAACAAGGTCAAATACTACAAACAACAAGGTCAAAAACTAAAAACACAAAAATCAAAATTTTGATCAAATTTTTTTCCCACAACTAATTAAAATATCACAGCTTCCGTAACAGTGTGTATTTCAGCTCTTACCTTGTTTGGGTGAAACAATTATGGCAATTCAATTTGACATTTCTGCAGTTCAGGCAGGCGTGGATGTTGATGTTTTAATATTTGTTGAAAGGCGACAGCCTTAACTGAATAGCTGGAGTTGTTGAATAATCCTGAAAGTATGAATGATGTGGAATATCTGAAATGTAGTTGTAGTTTTGTAGGAACATGACTGTGTTGAGAAGTGGGAGCAGCAGGAAGGATGTAAAGGATGAATGGGTTTTAAAAGTTGAACAAAAGTCATAACGTAAGAAGGATGTGTTGGTTTGAATGACTAGATGAGAGTTGTAAAAGTTTGAAACAATTTTGAAAAAAGCTTAATATTTTAAATAGTATAAAATGTAGAAAATAGCTGAATACAAGCATAAATGTGCTCAGAGAGCTGAACATTTCCATCACTTGAATGGTTTCTGTAGCTGACAGTATGAAGATGTTTCAAGAGGAGGAAGATGAGGAAGATTTGAAGGTCCGCTCCATTCATTCTTAATGGGGCCAAAAATGTGCAAAATGCTTCATATTTTAAAATGTATAAAGGTTATAAATGTGAAAAAATGCACACACAAATGTCCCCAAAGAGCTGAACGTTTTGAGAGTTGAATGGTTTCTGTGGCTAAAAGTATGGAGGAGTTGAAAAGTTGCAAAACAACGTACGGAAGAATAAGAATAAGAAGCAGCGTGAATAATAACAAATGACAGGACAACAAGAGTGTGAATGGTGCTGAATCGGCATTCACACTAATTATGACTTTGATCTAAGAAAAAAATGTTATTAAAATGTTAAATAATTCTAAAAACAAAGTTTGCAGCCGTCTGGACGCGCGCAGTAGCTGTGGGGCCCAGGCTTTGTGGTCACGCTGAACACCTTCACCTTAACATTTCTAGTTTAGAATTACCACCCTGACCATGCCTTAAAAAAAAAAGAAAAAGGAAAGAATAGTTTGTTCAAGCTGCAGACTGAGCTTTGCTCGCCCTCTACTGTTCGATAGAGAATATTACATCCTGCACGCCATACTTTTAAAAACGGTCACTTGGGGGCGTTGAGGTCCACAAATTGCTGTAGGACACAACAGTTAGTGGATGTGAGCAGAAACCTATTTGTCCTTCCGTCTTTGAAAAGTTTACTTTACTTTACAGAGACCAGAACATTTTATAAAAGCAACAACTTGCACTTCCTTGATGGTAGAGTGATGTTGCACATATGATTATTGCTTTTTATTGTACTTTATAATTATTTTTTTTTAGCTTCTTTCACCATTACTCTTCCTCTATGTTCTGCTCCTGTAATACCCAAATGTCCCCA
>JAVQJV010034500.1:0-10657 GCA_036024995.1 Gadopsis bispinosus
TACATCAGGGGGGGCCAACCGGTCAGAGACTAAGAGCCACATTTTTTACTGTGTTACCGCAAAGAGCCACATCATACACATGGGCACACATGAACATCACCCCATCCCTTCCTCTCTCACACACACACAGACCTCTGATCAGCCAGATTTATTGTAAATGTCACACACCAACATAATGACAGAAATTGACTCCTACAGTACTAAGACCACAGGCCAGTCATCTTCAACAGTGAACATTGTGTGCACACACACAATGTTCACTGTCACACACACAAACTCTCAGTTCAACCAAGTCCACAAACAAAACAAAAAACAAATTTACAGTATCGTTTTTCTTTTACTATGCATGTTGCTTAGCGGGACTTCTGGCATTCCTTGCCTTGAACAATCCTCTTCAAATCTGGTTTGTATTCCGTTGTTGCCACTTGAAGCAATTCTTTCACATGGGTGTGAGTCAGAACAGATCGATGCTTTGATTTCACGTGTTTCAGGGTAGAAAACACAGACTCGCAGACGTATGTTGACCCCAACATTGACAGTATCTTAAGCGCAGCCCGTTTAACATTTGGGTATTTTTCCATTGGCACACTTTTGCAGAACTCAATGGTCCCTTCGCTTAAAGCAGGTTTCAGCTGGTCCTCCTCACAAAGATCGATCATCTCCAACTCAGCTGCAGCCTCATCTATGACTAGCGGGGCTTTCAAACAGTCCGTATCCGCATTAAATGGGTCGACGAGGAACGTAATCTGTGGCCTTTTCAGTTGTAGATCACGGAACCGGGTCACAAAGCTTTCGTGCAGGTTTTCAACCAGTGGTGCATATCTGGCTCTTTGCTTATTCAGGGCTGCGCTGGTGACTTGCCCGCTGGCTTTTAGCAGAGTGGGAAAATGCATTAAATGCCCATACTGGGAAACTTTGCGGTATTTTCATCTCACGCACATGCGCGTTTGACGAAAATACCGTATTGAACTCAAGCGAACACGCACATTAAACACGCACATTAAAAAAGCCACAAACACAAACTTCGATATGAACATAAGAGCCGCATGAAACCAGGCAAAGAGCCGCATGCGGCTCGGGAGCCCCGGGTTGGCCAGGCCTGCTCTAATACTACAGATAATCAACAATAGATTGATCGATAATGGATGTTTGAGGCCCATACTGATAACGATATATCGGACAATAGTAATTGTTTTTAACATAAACAACAATCTTGAACCTGAACCTTTATATTTGTTTTGGAGTTTTTTGGGTTTTTTTGTAATTGTGGCCAAGATATACACTGAGAGAGACTTGTCACTGTGCACTTGTTTGGCATTTCTTTACTGAAGTTTCTCGTTACGTATCCACCGACATTTACACATACAATACATCTCCAATAAGCCAATATCTGAAATAATATCAGCCTAGCAGGTTTAACTTCTAGCGCAATATTCAAAGTTTTATACCTTTAGTCGTGTCTCATGAAACAGACATTTCTTGAGACTTAAAAGTAATGCAGATAAATACAAACGTTTTCTACAGAGAATTGCAGAATTATTCTTCATTGTTGGCACATCTTTTCTTTCTACATCATGATGGAGCATGAATAACATCTGCAGCACGGATACACAGTACACAGGATGACCTCATATTGTTGGCTTGCATTTAGCAATCTACTTTCACCCTGAGCTGGAAAAAGTCACCGGCAGAACTACACAGTGAGATCAAGCTTTGTGCTTCTTCTTGTTCCAGCTCTAACTTCCAAATGCACGTTTTTTCTTTAACAACATTTTTTCCTTTGATATGATCCGGGGTCAGGCCCCCTGTTGCTATTAAGACCCTATAAAGCAGTGGTGCTGGTGCCAGTTTGGCATGCCAAATCCCCCTGAAACCGAAGCAGTGCGGTGGAGCCTGGCTTGCCATGATGCTCACTGGTGAAATGCATGATTATGTAAATCAGGCTGTTTACCTTGGATTACAATCAATATCTAGGTGCCCTGTGAGATTTGTATTAAAGCGAGCAGCAGCAGGCAGCATTACCCTGTGAAATGGGCAATGGTTGTGCGGAACAGCAAGCAGGACTGTGAGTGCCAGATAAAAGATGAATTATAGATATCCAGCCCCAGGGCTAAACGTGGAGGTGGGTGGGGTGGGGTGGGGTTTTGGGGGGAGGCGGGCGTAGGCAGTTCAGGTCTTGAGTAATGACTCTCAGTGGTAGTACTCGAAAAGGTGAAAAGGTGGTCATATGTGTAGAAAGCAGATAAATTATAGGATGTATCTTGTAGGTAAGAGGGGGTGATGCAGGATTATGGCTCACTTGCTGTGAATTACATTTAAAAAATGGTTCAAGAGACTGTTAAAGATGTGTCAGGTACAAGGATTTTCTCTGGTAGAATAGAATTACAATTTGGATCTGCTCAACTTCAAACACATCGCAATACCTCAGAGAGTGACGGGCATGTAATTTCAACACTGTGTTAGATGTGCTGGCTCCATCTCTGATGCTGCAGCTGTGCAAAAGATGTTAAATGTACACCAGCTATTGGAATGACAAGAGTTTCAGGGAGCTCTGCACAGGATGGTGAAGTCCAAATTCCCATATGAGCAAGACTCAGTACTGATTTGTTACCACAAGTATGGTATTTTATTTATCTGTGTTATATTTTATGTAATAATAATACAAATAAATGTTGTTGGTTTTAATAATGTTATTTATGAGATTATATTTTTTATTATAATGATGTTAGTTTCTTTGGAAGGGTTATGACTTAGTAGCGCAGGTTACAAAACAACACAAGCTGGCCTTCATGGCATCTTTACCACAGGATATTTACCAATAAAACTAAAATCATAACAATGTACACCTTCATATGCATATTTCTTAATCTGTGGAAATGATTTTTTTCATCTTACCTCTACAGGTTGATAGTGGGTTAATTGCTGTTCTGTGCACACAAGAATGATTCAGCATCAGTCAAAACAGTGATTGGACATGACATACAGGAGGCTGAACGTGATTTACAGTCATATTTAGAATAGCGTTACTATCTGTAATGTTCCTGTATTTTATTTGGACCACTGGCTCCATGATACTAACTAGCTTGCTGGTTGCAAATTACTCCGCTAACATTATGAAGCAACCAGAGCCAGATACATGCCGTGTAGCTAAGTTGCCGCTAAATGAGTACCATAAATTACTGTATGTATTTGCTCATCATGGCATCATCACAAACCATCAGTTGTCTCATATAGATGAGCAACATCAAGGTGTCTGATGGCACCACCGGTTGAGCATTTACATTTGTAATACAATGTTTTACTTTTTCTTTTCTTTGTGGATTTGAACTCTCACCTCCACATTCATTCATTCATTCATTAACCAGACTGCTTATCCCGAAGGGTCGCAGGGGGGGGCTGGAGCCAATCCCCATAACATTGGGCGAGAGGCAGGGAAACACCCTGGACTGGTCGCCAGTCAATCGCAGGGCTCACCTCCACATGCCTCTGTAAAATCCCTGTGCCACCATAACATTGCACAGAAGTTCACTTTATCCCCATAAATCAGCATGTTACCCTTTCTGCAACCTCGTACATTACCATATATCATCAACAATGCGCACACAGTATTCAGTCAACTCCACACATCACTATAAATATGCACAACCCTCTTCCCCATCTCATAAATTTCAGTTACTAACTCCCAATGTGACAAAACATACCTTATCATAAATAAATAACCCCTCTCCTATGCCATTATACATTTGTGTAACTAGCCCTATACTGTATAGATTTTATATGATGGTTTAGAGAATGGTGGTACATACTTACATTTGCATTAAATTTCACTATATCACCATAATAGTTGCATAACAATTCCATACGTCACTCATCTTTATCTCACCTCATCTTTGCATGCTACACTACAGGCTACATAGAAAGCAATAGCTCTTCTTGATGACATTTTGAGGTCTTGATTTCTATCTCGTATAGAAGTCCACAGCTGTCCACGTCCACATCTGTATTTTCTCTGCCGACGGGTCTAGCAGAGGGTGAAAGCTCATGAGCTCAAACTGTAGGGGAGCTGATGAGTAGTAGCAAACATCATATACTGCAGTTATGGCACAGAAAAGAGTAGCAAAGATGAAGCAACCAAAATAACCACGGGTTCTCTCACTTCGTCTGAATTGAATCTGGGTGTGTAAGCAGAGAATAGCCATTAGTTCTCCACCCACTCCTACTAGTGATTCTGCAGCAGACAAATGCCACAAAATAACTACAGTCCTCAGATAAATGAAGCACTGCTGAAGCTCTGACTGGTGTAACCACTGTAGAGAGATAATAATATACAATGATTACCCATGCACAGCAGACCGGGCTGCTGCAGGATTAATGCGTTTTACGTCTCTCATGTGCAGAGCAACCCTCATCACTGTTTCACTTCCCACTATTCCTATGTGAGGCCTTGCACGGGGGAGACAGTGTGACTGCTGCTGTGGTCTGCTGTGCATAGATGAGACATGGTGTGTGTGTGAGACAGAGAGACAGACTAAGATTTTCCAGTGGTGAGGAAAAAGCTTAGCTGACTTCAAAGGTGTGTCAGGGCATGCAGCGTTCCACCAGCCTGGCGTAGAACCCAGCTCTGTGTGACCATGTAATTTTCATGAGAAGTATCTATCTATCAAGCTATCTAGTTATCAATCTAGCTTCTTGTATATACACCAAATATTTATACACTTGCATACAGTTTTATAAGGGTTTGGTCTAACAAATACTGTAATGCCATTCACACCCATTGCCCCCCTCCACCTCTTTGGTCTCCACATTGGTGTATTGTGTTTCGCTTTGGCTTGCCAGCTGTCAAATGCAAGCCAAAGCTTTACCCCTCCTCTCCAGCTCTTTCACCCTGTTGGCCCTGTGTCTACCATACCTCTGTAGCGTTTGCTTCTCTAGCTCTCTAAACCCAAATCCTCTCTCTGGTGCTGGGCTTTCAAAATGAACTGAGCCCTTACACCGTCTGCCTGAGAAAGCTGGAAGCTTACTGAACACAGCAAACGGCTGGAATGTCTCACACATGATTACTGAAATGAAGATCCTGCTTAATATTTACTGAAGTAGAAGTTAAAATCAGCTCGTGCAACCACACCTAACAAAGCCTAGCTTGTTTTTTTTCTCAGTTTCACTCTCTTTATCAAAAGCCTTTAGGCATAGTCACATCATGTCTTTGCTAGATTAAGAGGAATAAGTTAAAATACTCAGAAATGCCATCAGTGTCAGTGATACTACATGTTCTTGTACAGTTTACTGTAGTACTGTTCAGTTGGCTCACCTGCTCAAATCCAGCACACTATAAAATATCAATAAGTAATTTTAGCACATGGCTCGCCAGGTTTGTTTGTCAAGTGCACTATATCACATTATGACCAATTTAGCACTGTAAAATGAATTGTATACTATACAGACATCTAACTACCAAGTGGACATGAACTATTCAGACAGATTTACTTTGTGGGTGAAATAAGGTAAATTGATTTGCCAGAAAAATGTCACACTTTTATAATGCTGGTGTGGCCAGGCATTAAAAGAATGTCATGGTGTCACGATCTGGGCTGGGTTTGCTGCACTTCCCCTGGGAGGTGAGGCTGGCTGTCTCATCATACACCCCTGACCATCATCTCCTCATCACACACCTGCTGCTCATCTCGTCGCATTAAGCCACAGCAGATCTACATGGGCCAGAGGATCGGCGCCAGAGTGTTACAGCACAAGACGTGGCAGGACTACGTACAGCTCCTTGTTTTAGTGAACTACCAGGCAACGTTAGTTTCCTATTTTCTGATTTGACTAAAGACTCTGTTTTTCTCCTCCTTATAGCGACGTGTTTTCCCGGCATCTCCTCTGGGTGTTTTCGCCTCCCCCGTTTACGGACCACAGCTAGCCTCTCCACCTCCTCTCTGATAGCCCAGCCCAATGAACTCTCTTTCCCCCCGCAATAAAAGACTTATAATACTCCTCAATTCTGCCTGTGTCTGCTCCTGGGTCCACCTTCCCCACAAACCACAACACATGGATTTTGTCAATTCAATTGACTTTCTTTTATCTTATGGCAATACATATATCTTGAGATTTTACTAATAACCACTATCATACTTTCGGTGGATGTAAACAGGACCTGTAATGTCTAATAAAGTGAGTTAATTGTGAGCTTAAGTGAAGCTGCGTTAGTTATAAACATGATAGAGGTGATATCCAAGCACAAACCAATGGCTGTGAAATTATTTCTGAACCTCAAGATCTTTTAAACCCTGTTTTGATTCCACACTCCCCTCAGCATGTGTATTTCTGAAGGTAAATCCACAACATCTGTTATTTTCTAGAGCACAGATTTAGGCATTTTACTGTATGGAGGAGCATAACATGGTGCTTGTCAACACTGCTGTGGTTTCATGCTAAGCCTAGCCATTTAAAGTGAAGTTATTTTGTCCTAGTATGTGATGGAATTGAGTGGTTAGTTAGGTATAAATATTTGCCCCGTTGTTTGCAGTAGATTATAAAAGCTGAAACAAAGCACAGTTATGCGAATGCTTATAATATTAGTGGTCTTGTGGGAATATGTGCTGGGTGGTCTGGGCCAGATAATTACCATACTGAAAGAGCCCTGTGGAGAGCCCACAAAATATGGACAGTTTAAAGGAAGAACATGTCAATGTTATTGTTATATTGTTATCTTTTTTGCCTTTCTAGCAGTGGAGCAGAGGAGATATAATATTTGTTCCATCAGTCTGTTTATTCAGCAGTCTAGCAGCAGACCAACACTTTGGTTGGATATTCATCAGCAAAAGGGCAGACTGTTTGTTTGTTGAACTGGTTGGTTGATTTTTTTAGACTAAACAAAATGAGATGGATCCTGGGTGCAAAGATCACTTCACCACTCTGATTGTGTCAAGGCCTCGTGGACTTATAGGATGTTAGCAAAGGTTGCTTCCTTCAACAGCATCATCTGTATCTTTCTCTAGGTAAGCAATCGTGGTGTGATCATTCGAAAAGACTGCATTTGCTAATTTATACTCATGATCAGGGACAGCTGGTATCAATGGCTTAGCAGGGCTCAGCCCTCCCTGTCCTTTACAATAAATATGATAAAATAATTGTAAAAAACCTTAAAACAGATCGTCTTCAATTTTGGTGGGACCTAGAGGAGCAACAGAACCAAACAGTCAGAGGTTTGTTTCAAATTGCTAAATTGCTCTCCTTGAATATTGCAGGCAGAATCAGCATTACTGCACTCCTTTGCAGGTCTGAAATTTCAGAACAAATAAAACCATGTAGTTTTATGAGTACATAAATGTGCATGTAAAATACCATCTTTGTTAGCCTCAGTTCCCAGCAGGCTTGACAAGAGACCCCTCTGACTCCCACTCCGAGCCAACCTGCATAAGTATAGCTGCGTGTTCTTTCAGTCCCACCACCACCAGCATCCACCCGTGGACTCCAGCTAAGATATTTGCACGTCACTCCTTAATATCTCTACGTAAGCATATCTGTGGGGAGTGATGAGGTCAGAGCCGAGACACCCAAATTCTATGTTCTGCTGTTATAATAAACATATCAAATGTGAGTTGTCTGACTGAATTTAAATGTGTACTTTTATATAAACCAAAACTCCACATATTCAGTATTAGCACCACATCCCCATGTCTGCTCAATAGCAGGCTGTGAGAGCACTCGTGGCCAGTTCTCATATAAACAAAGTTAGAGGGTTTTCAAGGAGTGTTTAATTACATGCAGAGCAAGAGATTAAGATGTTAGATTCCTGTCTATACAGTCTACGGTGAGTGTATTGTGTCCCCCACTGACTATCTCGTATCTATCTATGCTATGTGTAACATTTTGGGTTTAACAAAAAGCAAAAACATCTGTGTTCCTGGTAAACAAAGCTATGACCTACTACAAACTGCTGTGACTGTTTGTGAATAAACTGTTCTTTCCACCGAGTGTGTTGCTGTGTTCATTCACTGAAGCACACTGTTAGGTAAGGTAATCAACTTGAAACTATGCAGTTAGAAAGGTGGAACTGTAATACATTTCGTGAGTTACCTGGAAAGTTAAAGTAGTTGTGTTGTACAGCCATAGCCGGCACAGTCTACCTAGAAATATTGGAGTACACAGTAACATTAATTGCTGCGCAGGAAGTAGTGTGACATTGAAATGGCACTGTGAAAATGAAGAGTCTGAAGGTTAGGGTCGTGCAGGAGTGTGTAATTCACCATCAATAACAAAGGCCTGGGTTTGAGTCAAGCCTCACTTGCAAGCAACATTGGATTTAATAATTAAATGAAAAGCATAACAAATGCAGCTGCATTCTGAATGACCGCCAAAGACAGTATGTCATACCTAAGTTTGCATCACCAAAATGTGCAGGAGACCTCCTTGGTACAACTTGTTTTGCTTTTTGTAGCTCTGGCCATCAATTCGATCAGTTACAATAACTGAATGTAGGTTCTTTAAACTTTATTTAAAAAAGGGTGCTCACAAAATGTTGCACTGGCCAGTGTATTCTGTCATTTCATGTTGTGCCCTGATGGCTGGTTTGTAGATGTGGGTCATAGCAGTCACATTTTGGGCCTAAAATTCAGCCAGAATCACTGTCAGAAGTCTGCAGCAGAATGTCTTTGCTCACCATGGATGTTTCCCAGGGCAATGTGAGACCACTGAAGATTCTCACAATTGTCAATTTACATCTCAACCAAGCAGGTGTGGATAATCAATGAGACAAATAATGAGAAATAACATGCCTAAACAAATCTTGAGATTTCTGACACTGAGCTGAAACAAATATGAGTTAGTAGCCTCAACACATCTAGTTGAAGTAGCTCTCTTTTGACAGGAGCGAGAAGTAAAAGACAAAGGAAATGGCAATATGATATGCTGACTCTCCAGCCCAGTAATCCCAGATGACTGCATCCCACATGGCTTTTCTCCTGTCTTCCAAGAGTCACTTTCAGCTTTGCTTTGTGTAACTCTGGACCTTCGGGCTTGAGGGCAGTGAGGGCAGTGAGAAGGAGGTTGAGTTTTTTCCATCTGTTTTGACTCAACAATGCGTAGCTTAACCAGCTCAATGTCACAAACATAACCAGGATGAATTTCAGCCTCCCGCATTTGCAAGATGTGGAATATATCTTTTTCAGTCATTTCAATACTATACAATGTGTAAAGCAAGAACTACAATGCAATTATTCATCATTTTATTTGTGCCGTACTGTTCACACAAATCCTGACACAAAGAAACCTAGTCTGATCCTACTGATCTCCATTTGGGCTGCATTTAAGCAACCCAAACTGGTCATTTTGTATGTTGAAAGTTGTAGTATGGGAGGAAAAAATGGAGCCCTAGCCCATTGCGAACTTGTGTAGGGCCAGAACAGACAGACAGGTTCAGCCAGCAGTAAACTGAGCACGGTAGGTCCTTGCTGGATCCCAGTTTTTGCTTTTTTGTGTGCAGTCAGTCTAGACCTGCTCTATATGAAAAAATGCCCCGAGATAACTTTATAATATGGCGCTATATAAATAAATCTGAATTCACTTGTTCATATAGAGCAGGTCTAGACCAACTCTATAGGTCTCAATAATTCCCACCATGATCAGTGGAAAGGAAAAACACTAATTTAAACGGCAGAAACCTTGAGCAGAACCAGAACCAGGCTCTGGGTGGGTAGTCATCTGCCTCGACCGCTAGAGAGATAGAGAGAGAGAGAGAGAGAGAGAGAGAGAGAGAGAGACAGAAACAGTACAGTTCCACACAGATGTAAAGCAACAGTAGTAGCAAACAGGGACGGCTGGTGTCAATGGGCTAACAGGGCTCAGCCCTCATTGTCCTTTACAATAAATATGATAAAATAATTGTAAAAAATCTTAAAACAGATTGTCTTCAATTTTGGTGGGACCTAGAGGAGCAACAGAACCAAACAGTCACAAGAAAAACGGAGGAAATAGAAAGAAAAATGCAGGATATATTGAAATGGGCTTATTTTATACAGCCCAAACTCAGCGGCATCAGCGACCAATCAGATTTGTGTTAAGTGAGTGACAGGTGTTGTGGCACGCCCCCTTGATTTGCTGAGCATTTTGGCTAAATTCTTTCAGCCCAGAGATGCTGACTTTGGACCAATGACAGCCAGCGCGGCGCTGCAGTGCTGTGACAGAGTGAACAGACAGGAGGCGCAGCGTCCAAACCATGTTGACAGAACACAAAAAGACTAAATCGTAAGTTGAAGCTGTCAGTAAAGCTGCTGTATCAATGTAAAGTTAACATGAGGGCAGAGACACAACGAGCTGCTGAAGACAAACATTCACTGTCACGGATTGTGGACTGAATGTTGTGGGACACACGAGCTCTGCGGGGTCCAACGAACCTCCGACTTCACTGCAGCGAGGCTAGTTTCAGAACCTCGTTGATCAGTTGTCTTTTTTAGATTTAGCCAGTTAGCTGATCACCTGTCAAACACACAGGTTGCCAACAACACATCTAAGACATGTTAAGGCCTCACTGACGGTTCTATAGTGCAGCGGTTTCTCTGTTACTCCCCCTAGTGGACAGAACTACGGTGGCACTCGAGACACTCCAGAGGGAGAAGCTGCAGCCATGTGAATTAGAAAACAAACTAAAAACAGCTGCAGT
>JAVQJV010034507.1:0-13335 GCA_036024995.1 Gadopsis bispinosus
CTCAGAGCCGAGGGAAAAAAGTATCTTCCATTTTAACTTTTTTTGTCTCAGCATGAAAACAATGTTCCCCCATTCCACCCAAACACATGAGATATGATTGGAAATGCCAGGATGTCCTCTATTGATCACACCAGGACTTAGTAGGGTGAGTCAAAAGATATAGACCAAAAACCAATGTCCACTACAAAGGACATAAATGAAAAGGCTGGGTCTCAGGAGGATATAAAGTATTTATTGTTAGATATAGCTAGGTTAGGGGGTTGAAATGTTCTTAATGTCTGACTTCTCTGGTTAAGTAGTTAAGGATGCATTCGTAGTTTTTGTGTAATTCATGTTTTCTTCTTATCAAACATCAAATGTTACAACAGAACAAAGGTAATTTGTAACACATGCAAACTGCGGATATGTTTTCCAGATCTATGCTTTTGTTTGAGTGAGTAAACAAGTTACATGGCAAGGTTATTCATCAGTTAATCTCATATTAAGTGTGGCAGAGAGACTTGCACTATCAGGATGCTGAAAATAAAAGACACGCTTCTTGTCAAAACCCCAAACTGACTTATTCCTTATCACATTATGTTCAGTAATCTTTTCTCCAAGTTTTACTTGACTGAGAAGGAAAATTCATCAGTGGGTTCAGTTTCTTTGTGTGTTATGCTAGCCACATTAGCATGTAACCTGGTGATTACTGATCACATTTGTGTCAAACTAATGTCCCCAAAACCTGCCAAAACTATCCAAATATAGATGATGAAAATACTCATACTATTACGAGGCATACCTTGGGAACGCAATTTTTCTTTGAAATCAACATAATGTGTGAATTTAGCTTCCTCTTGGTTTGCAAACATGGTTATGAGGAGCCTGAGTGACATTATTTCAACTTGCTTTAGACTGGAGGAAATTGTGGCTTCAGACAGTCAAACTCTTTACCCGTGTAAAGAAGCAGTTGTTACTTTAAGAAGAGGGTTTGAGAACTTCTTCCACCGCTGCCCGATTCTCCCACGGAGCAACGCCAAACAGTGAACCCTTCTCTCTCTCTCTGTGTGTGTGTGAGTGCTCTTACTTTTCATAGTCGTGCTTGCAGTACAGCAGGCGGTCCCTGCAGTAACAGGTCCCGGTGAGCGCGCTCAAACACACGGCGCACTTGACGCAGGTCTCGTGCCAGGAGCGTTCGTTCACGCGCAGCAGGAATCGGTCGGCAATGGGAGCCTCGCAGCCCGCGCACACCTCGCCCCCTCCCCTGTACTCCGGACCTACAGGGAGCACGTCAGTGCGTGGAAAGAGAGACAGAAGGTAGGGCCGAAGCCAGGATGTTTAAAATTCTGGGGTCACGGCTCCACCTCTCCCCAGTGCAAACCCACCCTATAAGGAACCGATGACGCCCTCCAAAATTCTCTCTTGGCCATCTGTAAAACACGGATGTTTTTTTCTTAAGTAATACAACACACACACCTGTACGTATATTTGATATCATTTGGCACAACTACTGTCTCCTCCAACACCCTGTGCCGGGTGTACGCCTACTCAGTACGCGGACGTTTATAGGCTACTTGTTTATTAATTGCAACATTTAAAAACTCCCTCGAATATACATTTAATTTATTGACTTTACGTGTACTCCTTAAAAAAACATATTGTTATTTCTTATTGCTATGAGACTTGAAAATGATCATGATAATATGATTACATTGTTGTTTTTAACTCTTTCTCTCTCTAGGCTATGTATAAAGATATAGACGATCTCTCTCTCCATATATAGATAGCCTACACACACATATATATATATGCAGTAAAGTTATAGTCATCGTAACAAACGCAACTTATGCTGTGGCATTTCTTTCTCCTATTGTGTTCCTCTAATATTCCTCTAATAGTTTTGCGGTGATCGTGACTAAGTAAGCCTAATCAGTAGTGATTTTTTTCACATAGGTAATCATCAATAGTGATTTTATCATGCTTGATGCACATTTTCTCTTAAAATGGCCTACACATACATTCCTATGGGGATTTATATTGCGTCAGTACACAATAGCGAGCTTCTAACTTGATCATGTCGATATGGCGTTTCTTCCTTGTGGTCTTGGTGATATTCATAAATAATGTATCACGAGCCTTGGTATCCTGATAATATTTAATGTTTAATTACGAATTTATTTCGTGTGGGCCTTATGCAACTAATTGCTAACACTCACCAAAAGGCGTTGAGGATGGAGGCTGCTGCAGACAGGACTGCTGGCTTTCCTCTGTTTTCATCCCTTCTCTCCTTCCCTCAGTGTGATCGCTACAGAAAGACAAAAAATGCACCATTTCTATCTGGGATATCACTGCAGAAAATCCACTGCAAATAAGGAAATTAAAAATTAAAACACAACGGAGGCCGATGCACGCAGATCATAAAACCCAGTCACTTTGAAAAAAGAAATAATATTATGAAGGCAAAATTTTAAGGTACCACAATATAGTTCCCACATTGCACTGCATTCGCACACACGAACACACAAAACTTGGATTTGGAAAAGGCAGACATAGAAAATTCAAAACCCCAAAAACGACACATGTATTTGTGATTATTTAAAATCCAAATAAAAGGAATTACACATGACCATCAAAGATTAACCCATTATGCAACCTTCATTTTTGGTTACAATTAGGTTACAGTTTAGGGCCCTATAGTAAGCTGACATTTTAAAAGTACATGCAGCATTTGAATATCACTCTACATAATAAGTAAAAATTAAACAAACTTTTAAAAAGGATGGTAGAATTGTTAAAATACCAAAAAGAACGTTCGCATATATGTATAACCTATAGGAGGTTTCCGTTTTGTTAGGCTATGATTTTAGACAGTTTCATTAAATATGTTGTTTTTAAAGTTTCCTCTAAATATTAGGGTCAACATTTTAATTTGATTAGTTTAGGTTGTTATTCTAATGTGTGCACTTGTTTCATTAATGTGTCAAAATGGAGCGTTACAGTAAAAAGACGCTTACAGCGTATTTTAGCCTTCAAAGTTTTCTTTAAAAATGGACAAATCCAGAGAAAGATAAATTACCTGAAGTAACAACAATTAATTTATCTATAGGCACTTTAATGTAGATTATTTGCTGTGACATTATCAGATTGTGGTATTTTGTATTAGGCTCGCTAGATTAATATGTATATCATAATATGTATAGCCTATATTCCAATTGAATATTAAATTATATTAAGATTTGCTGTTGTTGTGATATTTGCAAAGAATCCTAATTTTTTACAATACTATTATTTTTAGGAGGCTTGGACAGTGAGTCTGTAAAATCCACTAAAAATAAAATAGGCTCTTGAATATCGGGTAATTGCCGCAATGCCACAGAAAATGAAGTAATGCAATAAAACAAATTAATTATGTAAATACAGCTAATCTGATTCGACGTTTTGCTTAATTGCGGTGTGAATACATTACTGGAATATTTGTGTAATGCATCGACAATTCCATGTTGAGACTAACAGCCTGACACTCTGATAATGATCACCGGAATAAAAGTGTCCTAAAAGATTTTCATTAACTTTGCTGCAGGTCACCTGGAGTTATAGCCTAAATAAGGAAAACAGAGTTGTCATATCACATGAGGTGAGGGCCAATAGGACAAATCACTTGTTTTATAAAGTTGATGTGAAAGCGCACTCCAAAAATCATGTCACTCAAAGAACCCGCACGACGCCTTTCTCGGTTTAAAGGGAATGACCACTGTTTTTGTGTTTAGGAACAAACACAAAACGATAAACAGAGAACATCTGTTTTGCCTGTTAGTTTAATTAAAAAAGTCGGCCATGATTACAAAAGTAAAAAGACAGAGATGAGTTGCTGCGAGTCTGTTTTGGTCCAACAAATGGATGTGACCACTCACATAACAGCTGTAAACTAACGTGATAATGAAACATTATCCCCGATCACTGAGTCTCCAAAGCACCGAGCCACACAATCTCTTCTGCATTATATTTGTTTGGATTTACACACCAAATCAAAGATCATCATTTTCCTTCGGATCGCAAGGTCACTGTGACTTAATATGTTTGCATTTACGAACTAAAAAGGCCACACAAAGTAACATCAGCACCCGCCGCTGCAGGATATTTCATCTCATATCGAGTCAAGCGACAGAATCATTCGGAACAAATCTGCCTCCGCTGACAACCTGCCCTTGAGTTGCGGAGTCCTACCTTGAGGTGAAACACACTCCTCCTGAAATCTCGGTCGGCAACATTAAAACCTGGGGGAAACTTTCGGCCAGTAAATGAACAGACGCGTTTACAGATTGTTCACCTGCAGCTCACAGTCCGGCGCGCATGTTGCCTACGGTAAGAATCCAAATACCATGGTGACCCAAACTATTGTCTACGGTCTCTCCTGTTTTCTCCGCCAGACGTGTGTGCGCTCTGACTTGTTTTGTACGTAAAGAGGCGCAGGGGGGAGGAGATGGACAGACAGGGAGGGAGGGAGGGAGAAGGTGCGGAAGATGATGAGGGAAGATGAGCGACGATGCAGCCTTGATAACTCAGATGAGGATGATCTTTTGCGTTTGTGTTCAAGGTTAGACGGAGTTGATACGTGAAAAGACTTGCGGTGAGACATTAATCCCCCCTCCACATTGCAATCGATCTTTTATGACCCTAATATTTCATTCCATGCCTGTTGATAAACTGCCGCCTTCTGATGAAATGTTATCAAAAGGACAAAGGCAAATGAAGATGAGAGCAGTTACAGTCAGACATCAGAACATGTTGCCTAACTCTAAATGCTTTTACACTCTAAACTGAAACCGGTCCCAGGATGAAAAAGGCTGATGTGCAAGTAGGAACAGTAACACCACAAAGCATGTAATTAGAAGTAAGTGGTTTATTGCCCATTCTACTATTGTGTCTAGCATGTTCTCCCCGCACACTGGGAGAAGACCTCCCCCTTGTGTCAAAACAGGAAAGGTGCATGAAACAAAACAAAACAAAAAAAGAAATAGATCAGTGTTTAACAGTTCACTAAGACACGAATGAAGGCAAGTCTTTGTTTATGCACTAAAAAATTGAGCCTTTAAAACATTATAAAGGCACAACAAATAGATAAATTATCTTAAAAACACAACACTTCATGGCATTTGTACTTTGATTTTCATTATAGTTTGTTCAGGACAAAACCTGAAAGAACCTGATACTCGCGTGCTAGTTTGGATCTCCTATCTCAACCCACCTGTTTGTTACATTCAAATCAACTAGCAATATTAAAAACTGATATGTACGTGAACCACTCTTGTCTGATCTGGGTATTAGACATCTGGATGGTCAACAGATCAAAATCTTAAAGATGTTAGCGGTAATAAGTCTGTGGCATCCACGTAATTAGGCCTGACATTTTCACCCATGTTTCCTTAAAGAGTGACTCGATTGAGAGTTTGAAACATTTAACTTTTTGAAGACAGTTACATTTTATGTTTCAGTTGAGATATTTGGATGTAAAATATGGGAGCATTTTATTCATGGAAACTGCATGAATCTTGACAGTAGTAGCAGTCGTTACACACAATAATGGTGATATTAACGATGTAGCATTCTCCAGTGTGTGTGTGTGTGTGTGTGTGTGTGTGTGTGTGTGTGTTTGTGCGAATATATTCCAGTGAACTGTCTGGAGATTTCTATCTCGTCTCAAACAAAGAGCTGGTCGTCCTTCCCTGAGTGGCTGCGTCTCAATTTCAGGCCAGACAGGATCTTCTGTGCAGGTGAGGTCAGGTTGTACTCAACAGGAAGTTTCTTTGGTGACTGACACAGAGCCCGACTCTGTCCAGCACTGTTACTGGATATATTTATGTTCAGATCAGCGTGACACCCAGCCCCCACCTCCTCAAAAGACTCCTGTATTGTACTCGATGATGTCGCAGTTTTAGCTGATGTAGATGTTGAGTTCAGTCCCAACATGAACTGCACAACCTCACGGGGACTCAGTGGGTTGCCCACTTTATTCTCCGTGGCAACGGTGGCCTGTTGGGGTTGGCAGGAATTCTCACAGTGGACGTTTTGGGAAAGCCTCTGTGACCCTGGCTCTGGAGAGGAGCTGCGGCTACTGTCTGCACTCCCTGGACAGCCTATTGCTGGGGCTGCAGGCTGTCTGGCTGCACGGCCTGGGTGGGGGAGTCGGGTTCCTGGGTTATGATGCCTGTAATACTTCACAGGTTGTCTGGTGAAGCGATAGTGTGGCTGGGTCCCCAAATCAGAGTCTGGTGCCCCCACTGGCTCACCCTGAGGGTTGCTCAATGCCCCTCTTATAGCCAGGACTGAGGCAGAAGAGGGAGAACAAACACGTGATTCATAAAAGTAGTACAAACACAGCATATTGATTATAATAACTGTGTCTTTCCCTGCATAATAGTTTAAACAAACACAGAACCTAAACTTGGAAAACGTCAGCAGTATCTTGACTGAAAACGTAAGGTTAAACTTTCATACAGAGTTCTACTGGAAGGTCTACAGTGCAGATTGGAACTAAATGCTGCACTGATTTGAAAGTGATTAACAGAGGTTTAAACTATTCTACTGCATTTGAGGTTGATATATTGATGTGCTTAGTTGCCAATAGAAGCCTTGAAGCTGCTTGCTGTTGTAGCCACAGAGAAGAGAGCACCTTATAACTATAGCAAGAGTAAAGCAAGAGAAGAGGTGAAACCGCAGATCTCCAGGGCAGCAAAGATCTCGGACATGAAAGTGAAATTATCTCATGATCAACATGGTGGTTAAAATCATACATCAATTGCTTAATTCCATTAACACAATCCCTAACAGCAGCTAAGCAATCGGACTCACCCAGTTTTACAGATGAATACAACTATATGGCGTCAGCGAAAAAAAAGGAAGGTAGTCATTTTTCTAAAAATAAATGGAGGAAATGTGTCAAGTGAGAAAAAAAAGGGGAACCACAACAGACCCTTGAGTCACTCAGCACCCACTGGATCTGGTGCTTAGAAAGATTCTGAGTAACCGTAAGCCAGAACAAACCACCTGTCTGTGAGAGATAAACTAAACAACGTGGGAGTTGTATGTGTAATACCTACAAGATCTCCAACAGGGTTAATTAAAACATGTCCTCAAGCAGCAAAGACAACAGCTGACACAATAATATATAACTCAGTATACCAACAACCCCAGCATCTATAAACTACATCAACACTATTAATTAAATTTTATCATTATCCTCTTCACCTATTCTAGTCAGGAGTAACTGCTCTATCACTATGTCCCGCCTACCTGTTCTCTCATTGGCTTCAGGGCTGAGCTGGTCCACTGCCTCATTGGATGAAGACTTGTCAGATATATAACCCTCGCTTGACTCTCTCTTGATTGTTCGACTCTGTTGGAATGACACAAGTTGAGAGGTGGATTTCTGCAAGTATTTACAGACCACGTCTAAACCTGAGCTACTGCAGCGCTACAGTATGTGACAGTGATTCTTACAGGGGAAGGCAATGAATTACTACTGGATGATTTTGACCCTTTTATATCAGGCACATTTTAAACTGGGAGAGTAAGTAGCACCCAGTATTAAGCCATTTCTTGACCCCACCTGAAGGAGAAGTACTTTTACTTTTGTGTCTCTAAGCCATCTGGTAGAGCCACTGTAAATGTCTAGAGTGAGGATAAACTCTTTTTTTTGCTTATAAGCAATAGCAGTGAAATGTCCACATAGTAAAGCTTGACAGAAAGCCATGCAGGTCAGAGTCCAGGGAGCAGAGGAAATGCAGCAGCTGTCCAGCGTGTTAATCCTAAGAGAGTAAACTTGAGGTGAAGGTGCCAGGTGCTAAGGCTCTTTAAACAACAGATCAATTAATCAGGAAAAGCTCAGGTACAAACTCACCCTGCCCCATGTGTGTATGCCAAGCAACCGCTACTGATCCTTTTTAAACTCAAAATGCTACTATGAAAATATTTTGCATTTGTTAGTTCTGTGAAAATCCTGCACACTTGGATACAGCAGTTTGTGTTTGTGATGAACGTTTTGTCACTGCAATACTTACTTCTAGTGAGTGTGGCCGCTCTCTGGAGGAGGTTTCATGTTCCAAGTCGGCATAAACCTCCCCATCCAGGGGACAGGAAGCTCTGGAAGGGGTCTCTGGAAGATTTGCAGTGAGGACAGGGGGAGGGGGCGTACTAGGCCTCTGCCAAATGCCAAAAACCTTGTCATGGTGTGTGATAAGGAACTCAACAACTGCAGCCTGGTAGCTGGTCTCCAGCAGCGCAATCATTGACATGTCCGTAGACACAAGAGGGCGCAATAGTGTTGGCCCAAACACAATACCCAAATTGCTTGAGGACATCTTATTCTCATAATTCTCCGAAACTCTGTTTAGACAGAAAGCAGACAAATTCAAGGGAAGATTCAAGAATATTCAAGAACAACCTACTGGGAGGGTTGGGTAAAATGTAATTAGAAAGGTCTGCAATGCAGCTGCATGCTAACTTTTTCAGGTGAGACATCAGGTGCTGCAAGGTGCTGTAGCAATATGCAGGCAGTTTCTGTAGTAGCTTTTGCAGGTTGTGAATGATCTCCATTATCTCATTAGTGTCTGGTCCCAGCTCCCTTTCACTCAGGTGCTGAATGGTCTTTCCCACCCCGATGAAATAATTGTACAGGTCAAAGGTTAGTAACGGCTCTGGGAGCTGGGAGAGAGTGAGGAATAGAGAGGTTACTCACTGAGATCAGAGAAAAGGTATGACAGATCTCTACTCTGACACTGACTTCTCTTATAATCAGCCTAATTCATTCAGCAGAGTTCATCTGGCAATGGCTCCTGTACCTCCTTGAAGAAGTGTTTAAGGATCGAGGTGATGTCATGTGGTGAGAGGTCAGAGAGGTCCACCTGCTCCTTTTGCATCTCAAAGGCCTGACAGTGTTTCTGGATGCGAGGCTTGGACCCACTCACACGATACACCCCCTCAGAGAAAAACAAAAACAGAAAATACTTATCAGATCATGACTAACACATGACAGTCTATTTTTTTACATTTCGGTCACTGTGATACTAAATAATACCTGGATTGAAAGAGCGCGATTCTCAATCTCAGACGTGCAGCGCAGCACCACAAAAGGCACCTCATCTGGCCTGTCACGTGACAGCAGAGCGAGATCCACTCCGAACACAGTTCCCTTCCTGTGCTCACAGTCCAACTGACACACCTCCATACATTTTCTGTGCAAAGCCAGTCCACACTGAAGGTAGAACAGGAACAGGACAGAGGGCATAAACAATATTTCTCAGCACTATTCATGTTCTGCTGTTCTTCTCAAAATGCCCTGTTACTGTATATCTGTATTGGCCTCATACCTCCTCACATTCAACCCCACTGACAACAATATAGTTGTCACACTGCTTGCATTTCACCATCTTGCTCTTCATCTTCTTGAGTCGGTGAGTCAGTGCAGATCGTGAAACTGTGCGCACTTTGACTGGCTGACCATCAATGTACTCTAAGGATAGAGGGAGAGGATAGAATCATGCAGTTTAATTCCCATGGGAGGTTAGGTTAAGAACTCTGTTTACAGATGCATAAAATGGGTGTAACAAACCTGATTCTGATGCCATATCCCGTTCGTCCAAGTCGTCCGATGACACTGTGAATGTGGATGCGCTTTTAGGCAGCCTCCTATTAGTATGAGCTTCAATTATGCAGAAGGGGTGATCAAACATGTTAATATTTGCGTGGTTTTCATATACAAGTAACAGAGAAGTTATGGAAAGAAATGCAGGCTTATGCTTACCAGGGCTGGACAGAGATTCAAAACTTCCTCCAATACTCTCACTGTCACTGTAACCTGTTTTCCCTAAAGTGCACCAAAACACATAAGAAAGCACAAATTAATTAGTTAATCATGCTACTCTGAAATTGTATTATTATTCTGAAATTTTATTATTACTCTGAATATTATTTTTGATTTTCCATATGTATTTCACATATCCTTATTATGGCTTGTATGATGACATTTATGATTACATTTGTTTTTTATTTGTTTTGTGAATAAGTGATTGAATGAAATGAAGGTAGATTGTTTGTCTTTTGTAATATAATCATGGTGTGATCATGGGGAGCCCTTACTGGTGTCGCTGGGTCGTCTGTCATCTGTCATAGATGAAGAATCCTGCATAGAGCTGAGCGGGTTGCTGGTTTTTCGTTTCCTTTCAAATTAAAAGGATTGTGACAACACATAAAGACTTACTATAAATATTGATAGCCAATAAAATTGTATAGCCAGTGGATATCAAACTATTTTTCAGATTTTATTGCATTTGAATTGATTTAATGAAGTTCGTCTTTCTAAAACATTTTCATAAATAATTAAATTTTAATACTGATTCTGGCCTTTAAGATTAAACTATAATTAAAAAAAAAAGTTACATACACCTTTGATATCCACAATAAACCCCACAGCAAAAGTAACAGCAGAGAGAGTCATTGGTCAGTTTACCGTACATTTTGCCCTGAGGAAAATACTCCTGGAAGGTAAACACTTGTAGAATTTGTTCTGGACGACGTTTGCTGAGGACATAGTGCAGGTAGGGCTGACCAGGCTCCAGGGACCTGCATGTCAACTCCAGGTTGTGATAGCCGAGGGGAACAGGCTCTGTCTGCTGCCGCTGGAAGTAAAACATGTTGACTGTGGCCTGCGGCAGAGAGGAGACATGATGGGGGAGACAAAGCAGTGATTTTACTGTGCTAATTTATCAACAGTTGCATGAATGCAATATACAATGTCAGAATACTGCTTTGCTTATTGATTCCTTTTCAAATCCCCATCATTGCTAGAATTGTTAAACTCCAACACAAAAGAAATAATAACAATGCTGTTCTTAATGTAATAAAACATGACTGTAGAAATTATACAAGAGTGGTTTACTATCATCTAATCACAAATATGCAATGACGTGTCATTTTATAAGGAGAGATGCTTTAAGCATGAACTTCTCTTCCTAAACAGAGAATGGTTGACTGCATCCAAATGTATCATTAGCTGATGCTGCTATAAATGTATAGTGGTCCGCGTCATTGAGATGCGATTTAAGTAAATGCATGACATTACTACTGCATGTCCTATATTTATACCACATACAAGTTTTATTATGTGGACATGTGTAGCATGCTGACAGGAAGACAGATGTTTAGTTTCCTCAAATTCATACCAACCTCCTTGAGCACAGTGTCTCCCTGACAGATGAGCTTTCGAATGTGGGAAATAATTCTCTCTTTGACCTTCACTAACTCATCCTGGTGGGTCTTTGCCTCATAGACAGACTGTCTGTACATAAGCTCTGCCTCCATCATCTGGAAAACACAGAGAGACATTTTTCTTAAATTGTATTGTTAAACATAACACATAATCACACTATGAGCAAAATAACAATCTACAGTATTTTTTCTGTACTAGGACTGCATTCCTTCATATTATATTAACGTAGTGCATTAAGAAGACATTCACCTTAGTCTGGGCTTCATCCTTGGACTTCCGCCTCTTATCCAATGTTTTGTTTCCAGCTGTGTCATCCACAACTTTAGCAGACACAGCTTTGGCCTTTTCTAGATCATCACAGCGCTGGAAGTATTGCTGACGAGCCTTTTTAAAAGCTGTCTCTGAGTCGTTCTGAAAACAAGCAAGGGAGACACACTTTACTGTGTGAGCCATGTGCAGTCTAACATGTTTTATGCAGGTATCAACAAGGTAATAATAGACAGATCATTCTTTCACAGAGGGAAAGATTTTGCTTTAGATGCTTGTTCAGGCATCCAGTTGGTTGGAATATCTTAAATGTGAAAAAATTAGTTTTGACAGTGCAATAAACCAAGCACAACTTCAGTCATAAACACAATTCCTAATTCACTTACCATCCTCCTTTGTTCTCTTGCCCACTGTTCCTTAAACTCTCTGCGCCACTTGTCGATCTCATTCTTCTTGGCAGCCAAGGCCTTTGGGACGGAGATACCAGATTAAACATAAAGTCATATCTACATACCCCGCTGTCTAAAATACTTTTTTGAGTGTGTGTGTGTGGACTTCTATACTTGGTAGCAACGGCTTTGTAGCAGTTCTGAAGTCTTTCTAGTGGTCACACTGTTCTTGATGTCTTGCTCTAGTGCCATTGTGTATATGTACTGCAGGGGCATCATTTCCTACAAAGGCAAGAACAACTTTATACAGCTTTTCTATAGTAAATATAGTTAAGAGAGTTGCAATACAACAATAACAACTCTATTATAGGGAGTCTATTTCAATAACAGACTGTGACACATTGTGATGATCATTAAAACATTGGCACACATCCAATAAACAAAGCTGTACCTGCTGGGCCACGTTGGCTTTTGCTCCTTCAGCTGTCTTTATTACATTTTTTGCAAATTCTTGTTCTGTCAACAAAAAATCTCATTAGGTTTTTCCTTCAGCTTACGTTATTCATGAGATACTGTACATCATGACAAAACAAGCAGAATTTCACTGTGGACTGAACTGGATCACAATATTCATTATTGCCATTTACGTGTAGCCTCGATATAATGCTTGGAGCTCCATTTTGTACCAGCTCTGTGTTGTGCCACTGAGCCCCTGTATCCCTTCAGATAACCCTGACTTTTAATTAAAAAGCTCATCAAACCTCCTGGAGGTCTGTCAGCCTGGTCTGCGTCCATTTTGACCTCATCAGTGGAACTGACTTGTTAAAAAAGCTTTGGTCTGCATATTGCATGAGCTGTTGGCATTAGCAAGAACTGCAACAGGAAATGAACTCAGACCCATTTATTTTCGGTGTTTATGTCTGAAACTGTGAAATGCTCTTAAGTATTATGGGTTATATACTAGCACTTGATACTAGCACTTCTCAGACAGCCACTCTTGATCAGACTGCTCTTTTTAAAAATGGACATTATACTGTTACTATTAGGGATCTAGATTGGGGCTGAGGTGAGCTCCACCCTACATTTCTCATCTATTGCTATTGCCTAACTGCTCCTCACAGCTAAGCAGCATTCATTCATTCATTCATTATCCATACTGCGCATAACGAAGGGTCGCGGGGGGGGGCTGGAGCCAATCCCAGCTAACATTGGGCGAGAGGCAGGGAAACCCTGGACTGGTCGCCTTTTTAAAAGCAGGGCAGACAAACAGACATTTAGGGGATGCACATTCACACCACATTCATACATTGATGGGGACACAGTTGCCATGCTGGCCTCCACCGGGGGCAACTCAGGGTTCAGTGTCTTGCCCAGAAACACTTCGACATGCGGACAGCAGGAGCTGGGATCAAACCACCAACCCTGGGGTTAATGGAC
>JAVQJV010034509.1:0-33133 GCA_036024995.1 Gadopsis bispinosus
ACTGCTTATCCCGAAGGGTCGCAGGGGGGGGCTGGAGCCAATCCCAGCTAACATTGGGCGAGAGGCAGGGAAACACCCTGGACTGGACGCCAGTCAATCGCAGGACAGACAAACAGACATTTAGGGGACACTCACACCACATTCATACACCGATGGGGACACAGTTACTAATTACTTTCATTTACCTTAAATATGTGTGTGTGTGTGTGTGTACAGCACATGTTTATGTACGTATTACATCAGTTTCTTTAAAGTTCATCAAGACAAACGTCCCTACTACAAAGTAACGTTTAAGAAATGACCTTGGCCACAATGGCCACGTCTCAAGTCAGTGAGTGGGGTTATTGTTGTCACCGTGTGAGTGAAGTATGAGTCATGTGATAACAACACCAACTCAATCAACCGTATTATAAGGAAGCCAGGAACAGCCTCAGGCACCACCATGCTGAGGGAAAGATAGCCGAAAAAGGCCCGTGAATAAAGCACGGTGTACTGGGAAACAGCTATGCCAAATATCTTTTATTTTGATGGACTTGCAATTGAAGCTCACACTGGTCGGCAGCTCGCAAGGTAAATCACATGCTAAAGATGTTAATGAAAGAGTAGCACAATTAGAGAAGGGTCACACAGCAATATATCTTCAATATAATAAATAATATATTTATTATAAATACATGTACGAAAATTATGTTTCGTGTTTTTAAAAGAAACATGTATTTGCTATAATTGCACAAACACATCCTGTTTAAATCACAAAACCTACTTTTATCTCAGTTTGCTCACTGATTCTGAACCAAGTAGGCACTGCATTGATATCAGCAATGGTTTGATGTAAGAGAAGCTCTAATACATTTCATAAAATAACGGACGTAGTGGACAGCCAATTCTGGCATGAAACTGACATTTTTCACCCTCAGGTTACTATGCTCAGTTACACCACGGTAAACCCGCTTATTCTGCGCTATTTGTAGTTAGCTAACCATCATATTGGCCATCAGAAGCTTGATCAAAAATGATCACAGCATACTCTTATCATGATGTGGATGACCTCGCCTAATTGGTGGATTGATCTGGGCTAAGAATGAGATGTATCGACCAATCAGCACTGACCTTGTGACAGAGCTCCACCATCTGTTAGCATGTGTCACAGAGAAATGTCCCCTGCTGGATTCTATTGATCTAGCTGTGTAAATACGGCCGGTTTGCTGCAGATGTTTTCCAGGAAAGGTTAGCCTGTTAGGATGAGAAACATTTGAATTCAAACTTGGGCTGCTCCAAAGTCCACAGGCTGAAGTCACGCTTGGTAAAGGCTCATCGTTAAACCTCCCCACCGCCCATTCCAGCACTTTACTGTCTCTCTGAATGACTTTTATTGTCCGTGTTACAGTGGCTTTCATGCTTGTACGCAAACATACAGACACACCATCGTCCTCTGCCAGTGCCTGAACCTCAAGACAAAATGTTCAAAGAAATGACGCCCGTGCCTGCTGTATTTGCCTGTGGAGCCGTGCTCCAGCTCTCCAAATCTGCTTAGATACACCATCACCTTCCAGTGACAGCAGTGTCAGTTGTTTCTGTTGGCTACCTCACTGCCCGCTCTACTTTCCTTCTGCATCTTGGTCCAACGTTCATGGAAAATAAGACACATCGCGCTCAACTCACGATAATGTAGACTGGGTCCGGGATTCTTAACGCAGCGAATAATGAAAAAGGAAAAACTAGGACAGCACTCCAATGCGCCGTTCTAATATTACCACACAAATGTATCGAGCTGGACGTCCTTCTGTGAGTATATTCTGCCAATTTTGCCGTCTTACATGGAGCCTTCACATGGGGGGGTTTCAGCCATCGCTGGCCATCTGCAGATGTGAAAATATTGAACTGTTTCAGCTTTTGGAAAATCTCAATGAAAACATTGACAAGCTCTTCAACAGAGTGCTACATTTTTGATTTCCCAAATTGCACTTCCAGTTATACTCCAGTTATATATTTTAACATTAACAAGATACTAGTGCTTTCCCCCAAATGTCTCCCGAGTGCTACCAGCACTAAAAAATAGGTGACTGCGGTCTTGTCTACGCAAATATCTTTCAAAAAGCATATTTTAAAATATTTGGTTCAAAAAAAAAAATCTGTCCACAAGACCTTTTTTTTGCAAAATATTCCCATTCACACAAAATAGCTACATCAATGATACACAAAGTGCCAGAGAACAACATTCATTTGTGTGTGTGTACGAGAGGCCAAACACGCCCATGATATACCATTTCTTGCAGATTGTTGTAGACCGGTGTGGTGCTGGCCTGAGCTGGATTCACATGATTGCAAAAATACAAAATAAAATGACCTTGCATTGCTGGAAAAAAAAAAAAGGACTCAGCTCGCCATAATACAATATTAAGAAACTTTTATTTTTACTTCAAAGTCATTTCACTTACCTTGTCAGGTACAAGTTATTTGGAAGCTCCCACCAGTCTCACGTGAGGTGTCAGCACACAGCTTGAACTGTAGACACTGTTAACATGAATCCTGGAAAGGAACCCACAGAAAATTTTCGTTTAACTGAAAATATTACTTAATTTATTTATTTATTTAAAAACACTACTAATTCTGTTTCTCTAAAGGACTCAAAGTCAAACTGCCGAGATAAATCTTTTATGTTCTTCTGATAGATTAATTTGTAATCCTTGGATTAGCATAGAAATATATAAACTGTCGTATATATTTTTACTAGTTTGAGCACAGCCAGCAATGGTGACATAATAGTACAGCTAACAGTGGCGCCAGTGAGAGTGAAAATGAGACCCTATTTTAACATAAGACTAAATAAAGGCTGCCATTAGCCTGCTTCTAGCTGGCATTTTCCTTTAGCAGGAGATGCAACCATGTTACAATACTTAATTTACTAACCACAACAACTACGGTCCAATTTGCAGAGGCAGTAATGCAGCTATTAGTTTACCTAGCAGTTCAAATATTAAAATTAATTAAAATTAGCCCCTTCTAACAGGATGGTGAAAAATTATGAGAACGTTTGGCAGAGGGCTTGATTCTCCCTCCTCTTTGCCATTTATTATTATTTTTTTAAACATATAAAGTAAACATTTAAAGTAGAATTGTTAACCTCAATCACATAGAAACCTTTCATGACAGAGAACGTCGATATTGGACGATTCAGCAAAAGAATCCAGATTAGGTTCAATAACAATGTTTTTGAATGTGCAATGTCAACAATTTTATTCTTCTACACTATTTGCATCTGACAACTACAGTGTGGTTAAGCTACGGTTAAGATTAGGCAAATAATGTACTTGCTTAAGGTCAGACAAAAATTTTAAAATGTAAAAATAAAGTTTGAAAAAAGGTATTTAAAAAAATATCTAATGAATTTGTCGGGACTCAAAAAGTCCAGTCTGGTCTCCCACATGAAGGTTGGAAATATTACATGCATTGACCTGAGGTGCATTGATCTTTGTGAGCGCTGACAATGGCTGACGTCTACTGCTTGTACTGCAATTAAAGATGTAAAAGAAATTAAGAAGGAGTTTTTCTGAATGTTACTATACAATAACAAATTGTGACCATATGAAAAAATCCTGCAGGCAAAATATCAGTCTTCAGATTCACTTACCAGTTTGTTACAAAAACTTTATTTTACTCATAGTGACCTTTAAATAATAGTTTCCCCTTTGATATTGTAGCTTAAACGTTTTGCAAAGTAATTTCTCCCGGTAATCGGAACAGGTCATGATACATAACTTGAAATAGTTTTAAACCAAACAAAAAGCAATGTGCTAAGTTTTTGCATTGAAACATTTGTTACTAGCTCTCTCACACTACCCCACCTCCCCCCAAGAAACCTGCCCCGAGCAAAGCAGCACTCAAAGCGTATGAGGTTAATTTGAAGCCCTTCTGGCTGATTACGACTTTAAATTCTCCTTGTCCTCATTTGCTAATTAATACCTGATAAAGTCAGGAGCTATGGCTTTTAATTATGACTTAAGAGGCTACACTGTGCTATAAAAAAGAAATATTTTTTTTAAATTGTTGCCTTGGAGATACAGGCATGCATGAAATAGTTCAAACTACAGTGAAAAGCAAGCATTTTTTGCCACCATGGGTTTGTACATAGAAAATAATAGGCGCGGCTGGTTTGATGCACACGTCCGGTGGCGGTTTGTTTTGGCCTTTAGAGAAAGTGGCATGATTGCAGAAAAGAAAATGCAAATCAAACTGAATACAAAGTTTGAAAGGAATAATGATGCAGTGTCTAAGTTAAAGCATAGAAATAAGCATGAATGGGGCGTCCTGACAGCTTGTTGAGGTACGTGACATGTCCCCTCCGCGTGACCTTTGTTGCATGTCATCCCTTCCCTCTGTGCCGTCTCCACTGTCACTCCCCGCTGTTGCTGCTCAGCAGAGCAGAAATGTCGCCAAAAATAATCAGAAAAAAGGAACTGAGAATTAACCATGAAAAATCAGTGAAGTGCTTCCGAAACGCCGCACACCATGCTCTGTATTGAGCTATTTGTATTTGTTCTCTGATGCCTTTAGACACTTCTGTGACAATAACTGGATGCTGTCATGTGCAGCACGGCTCTGTATATTGTTCAAATTAGCACGGCCGATATGTGATTTCCAGTCTGAAGCAGTCATGTGAAGTCGTGCCATATTAATTGGGTTGAGTGCACACATGTCAGCAAGATGACTTTGAGCGAGTGCACAGAGAGTCATTAGATTGAGAGCTGTCTGCTAAGTGTGTGTGTGTGTGTGTGTGTGTGTATAATGTGTCAGAGAGGCCCTATGGCCACACAGCAGGATCTGAGTTGCATCATGTTGTACAGACACAATATTCTAATGATCAATCCACTGAGTAGAGGATGATTGCCATGTCATACTGCATGCAGAAGCCTGTAGTGTAATTGATGATGGAGGACCTTTCAAAAGCTGCAAAATCTGTTCATTTTAAAGCTGCGCTAATCATGCTAAAAGTATCTTCCCTATTTTCACTGCCAAAGATAGTTCAGTTGATTAGGTTCAGTTGCTTCAGGTAAACGTACTTGATGCAACACAAAAGAGTCACTTCTGAGAGTCACTCACTCCAACCAAAGTGCAGCAAGTCATATACATACTGCTGGAATCTGCAGAAGTTCCTCTTTCCAGAGATAACAGTTTCACTTCACTCCATTAGGATAAATATCCCTAAACATAGTCATTGTCCATTAGAAGCCTAAAAAGTTCAATTCAGTTAAATTTCATCTATATAGCAGCATATCATAACAAAGTTATCTCACAGCACTTGTTCATACAGAGCAGGTCCAGACTGACTCTTTATGTACAGAGGCCCAACAATTCCCACCATGAGCAGCACTAAGGGTAAGAGAGTGAGAGCAGGAGGAAAGAGAACACACAGCAGCACAGTACAGTTCTACATACAGATGTAAAGCAATAGTAGTAGCAATGGAACTGATGTTAACATACAAATAATAGTAGTAGTAATACAATATTAGTAATACTAATAACAAGAGCAGTAACAGTATTAGCAGCAGCGACTGCAGAGCAAGAGCAAGAAGCAGCAGGCGGTTCGCTTCCACAGATCCAGACTCCACAGATCCGGAGGCACAACCAGCACAAAGACAAACAAAGATGGCAGAACTAAGATATACAGCTGAGGTAGCTCATGTATTAAAGTATGCTCGTTATAACTTCAGATGTATGGAGTTAAGAATTTGTTTCTTTATTATGCAATGAAAAAATAGCAAATCTTATTTTGCAATAAACTATTCTTTGATTGCAGTTTGGATAATTGTGCTCTCGAACCTATTTTTCATTGCATAATGAAGAAACAAATGTAACTCCATACAGATGTCGCCTCGTTATCATCAATTTCAAACGCTCAAAAATAATAAGAATAGGAATAAGAAGTAAAAGAAAGCAAAGACAAGCAGCTCTCTGTAGGCCACAGCGATCTGACTCCATGGCTACATTATGCTTCCTGTTTCTAACACACAAAACATAATCATAATCTTTTTACCCTGTGGTAAAAAGACAAAGATCAGGAGACAAGATCCATTAAAATTAGCTTTTTTCATTTGATACTATCAGTGTATTTATTGACTTATTATTAAAGCACAGAATCTCCCATCGACATTGTTCCTGTACCCCTGGGACACCGACACTCTTCTCTTTACATTTACATACAGATATTTACTGTGTGTTGATCATTTCTGAACATACAGCCACTTTAAATTGTATACAGCTTTTATTTTTTTTCAGAGAATCTGTCCTAGAACATGAATTGGTGGCATTTCTGAATGGCCTAAATAATTCTGAAAATATACAGTATATGTGACATATCGTGCATATTCCATGATGAAGTTATGGCACAGGGTACCAAGGGTAATGGATTAACAGCAGCACTGCATTAGGCTTGCATAAATTATGGGTACATGGATGAGATTGCATAATGAGATCAAGTGTTTATTAGATTTGGTATTTCACTATTTGTTGTAATTGTTCGCACCACTGATGTTGCTGTGACAAAGGGACAAATGTTCAGAAATAATTTTTCACTTTTGCAGGCAGGGTCGGTGAAACATTTCATTTAATTAGAAAAACTGGTGGGTTGTGCCACCGTCGCGCCTTGACTTTGTTTAAATTTCCATCAGCACACATTAATAAATTGTATTTGCTCTATCTCCTCCTGCTTAAATAGGTGACAAATGCATATAATGTGGCAAAATGACACTACTGGGCCAACAAAGAAACTCATGAGGTGAAAAATTGTTTAACGAAATCGCTGGCCGGTATTTGTTGCCAAGGCTTTTTCAAACAGGCAACCACTCAATCTCCCGCCTGCTCCCCTTTCTCGACGCGGCCTGTCACATTTTGACGGCGGCCCGCGTATTTGGAGCAAATTATGTGCGGAAGTCCAATAGAAAATATGCTGTCCGCTTCTTGACACGCCTAATAAAAATGGATGGTTGGGTAGCGTGAATGGGACCGGACACCTGACAGTCTATTCTCTCGCTCTCCATCAGTGCTCAGGAGTCAGCTCAATCTGGTCGCACATCTCTCCCCGGTGGAAATGAAGATGTCGCGTCTAATGGGAAGCATAATGGCTGTGGACAGATGGAAGACATCTCGCTTTAGCTCGTATTCCCCTGCTCCATAATGAAGGCACGGCTTGTTGACAGATAAGGGTTGGGGGAAAAACAGGAAAGAGTGGCGTGTCACTGTTTAGTATCCAGGCCTCAAAGAATGTACAGAGGATAGGATAAACCCATGCCAGAATATTGAAATGTGCGTGGGCGTGAATAATGTACTACAGAGTGTGTAACTGCGTGTGTGTGTGTGTGTCTGCGAGAAACAATAGCGGGCTTTCCTGACTGTTCCTTGCCTCCAAGCATCAGGTCAATACCCGCTCACCAGGATGCGAGGCCCCTGGCAGGCAGGTCATGTCACTAGCTGTAAAAATAGCACTTGGCAATCCAATACCTCTGATTCATGAAGCATGTCAATACCCAGACTGTAACAATGCATCAGCCAGGAGATGATTGGTGGTCTCTCAGTTGGACAATAAGCACAGCCTTGCTGCAAGATTGACACTTTACCCAGCACCATAAACCCATTATCTCGGCTGTAAAAGCGACTATTGCTAATAACAATAAGGCTCAACTTTTGTTTTCTTTTGTTATTTCGGAACTCTTTTTTTTTTGTTGCCTTTTGGGAGAGCGGACTCCTGTTCAGCACATGATATCGGAACAATCAGAAAAATAAAGTAAATTCTTGAAAACACTAATTCCGTTGTTTAGCTTCTTTGTGTGCCTGAAATCACACTATTTCTACAAAAAACTACAATATTTACTCATCCATACATTAGAAACTTTAGAACTCAATGAAGTCGCACCTTTTAGGTATTCAAAGCTTAGTGAGGCAGCGGATCACACGAGATCACGTGAGAATCCATCTGTAAGAATCAGAAGAACTATTGAACTATTGTGATGTGTGACGAGTGCGACTGTTTGATCGAAAACAACAATGGCGGCTCCTAAACAGGTTAGTTTAGATGCTAACATTAGTTACATTAGAACTGTATTATATATTTCTTCATTGCAGAAGAGCAAAGAACGGCACTGAAGACCTTTCTCCTACTCCGTGGTATGGTTCGTGGTGCAATAGGCTAACTTAAAGCTGCATTAGCTGCACATGGGGACAGCGGAACACGGCATTGACTTATTTTCACCTTTTAAACTTGTTGTGGCTAATACGTTAACAAGCAGTAGCCTTTTTTACACATCAGGCAGACACAAAATTACATTAACATACATGTTTGAGTCGTGTTTGTGTCCACCTATTACTCCAATGTTCACCCTCCATTTTAGCTCCGTTTTAGTCTCCACCAACTCCTGAGAAAAAATATCTGGCTCTTTAGCTGCTAAATGCTCTGCTATCTGCTTACTTTGTCTGTCTGATTTTTGGTGTTGAGTCAGGTGGCTCACAGTGGGCTTATCGGAGCATCTGCACTGGAAACAGCTGCCTGCTGCTGCTGGAAAACAGGATAAGATGGAAACGACATTATACTCAATCTCAGGCCAAGTTCCTTTTGCTCCCTTGTTCAGAAGCTCTGGAAAGCATCACACAGTCCTCATCGGCAGTTGTAGTTTTCTCAGCTGCTATTATTCATACTGGCTTTTGCTGTTAGTTGTGTCTCATCTGTTTTTTCTTTCTCTGTTCAAGTGCTCTTACATGGCTAAATAATGTTATATTGGATCAATGAACGAGTGCTCAATCAGTTTCAATTCCAGGGAGCCTTTCAGTGCTCTTGAAAAAAAAGAAAAACCTTCTCTTTAAAAGCTTTTATCAATGGTTTAAAACACAACAAATATAACAAGATTAGACCTTGCAAGGTCTTTATTAGGGTGTAAATAAGAAAATATGTTGATTACTCCTAGTGCACTATGAGTGAGGATGGAACCAGTCAGTGTTTTAAACCATTAATATGCCCAACTAAATAAAAGGTTTTATAACAGCCTTTATACTTGCTCTGCCTAAGAATGCCTGAAGAGTTTTTCTGTGTTGAAATAAACAGTTTGAACTGAATCAGTATCAGCACTAAACCTACTTGGTACTGTATTACTCTTTTCATGTGTGGGCCATATGCATTAACGCCTTCCTTTAATTTCATGTGGACTGATGTGATAAACACCTGTCGGGAGAAAAAAAATGTCTGTGTGTGGACAAAATCAATACATGAAGTCAAGACAGAAGATGATGAAAATGTCTGAAATTGCACAGTGCATTTAACGCATGTTCGTGTAAATGAACATACTGCAATGCAACAGAGAGCGTACATACACCTTATCTTGAGCCACGGTATTTCGTGTGGTGTTGTTGAGTATTTAGTTTCACATTGTCTGGATACTGGGATACACCCTTCCCCATAGGGGAGGACTGAAGTCAGACCTGGGAAAGTGCTGAGCAGTACAATTGTCATTTATGAAAAATGGAGACCATAGAGGAGGGGGGGACGAAAGCAGCAGGGGGGCTCGCACACAGTAGAAAGAGTGGCACATGTTGGCTTTCAGGGGTGTTCCTGTGTCTCTGTCCAGCCGAGACACCATCAATCATCCACGTGTCCTGTTTGTCAGGGTTTGTCTTCAGACACTGACCCCACCCTCTGAGCCTGAGACATCAGAGACAGACAGCAGGGGTGTAGTGACTAGAGGTGCCACACATTTCTGAGCAATCCTCCAGGGGTGATGAAGTGTTTTTTACTGTGTATTTGTTTTGAGGCTATTCTATACAGAGTACATTGGCTTTACTGTAAGTGTGACAGGAGGTCAAAAGACTGTGTCCGGTGAACTGCGTAGTAACATAGTAAGTATCAAGTCATCTGTTTAAAAATACAAAACCTGGTGATGTGAAGGGTGACACTTACTGCTGTCCTGAAGGGATTCTCAGAATCCTCAACAACATACCGTCTGCTACATAGCAATACATATTCTTGAACCAGTTTTGCCTGGATGAAGAATGTAACTAACTGATGTAATCTAACATCCAGATGAAGATTAGATGGTTGACAGCTGATATTTTTCTTGAACTCAGATCGCTGAGTGAAAGTGACATTAATGTTACATCCACACACAGCTCTTGATAATGCAACATTACCCTTTTACCGTTTACTTTTTGTTATTTTTTATAAATGCATGTGTGCTGGTCTGCATATTTTTGTACTTGTCCTGGCTGTTTTATTGCTGCTGCCTGCCTAATTTCATCTATTTTCTAATATTGTTAGCTAACACAGACATTATTGAAATACCAGATGCTGTTAAGGGCACCGTGATGTGCACTGTGAATTCTGCTTATAGGCATTTTTCACAAAAGACATTTTGACATGTCACCGTAGGAAAAGCACAGGTGTAAATTAAAGGTGCCCTGTGGAGTTTTTTCAATGATGGCTGAATTCCATGTAACTGCTTTAGTTTTAGGGTCCTGGTATTGGTCACGCTGTCTCACGGTCACATTGTTGTGGTTTACTCAGACACTCATCCACATGGGCATAAGGATAGAGGGTGGTGTACGTTGTACAGATAGTAAAACCCCCTCAGGCAAATTTGTGATTTGTGATATGGTGCTATATAAATAAAATTGATTGGACTTTTAAAAAAAAGTTGAGTAAAAAGAGCTCTTAGTTAAAATGCCCTGCACGTTACTAATGCATCAAGTTTACCATTCTCACTAGCTCAATAATAAATAGCAGGAGAACATTTTGGCCACTCCGACTGTCATCTCCTATAAAAGCTCCCCGTCCTCCGGTGTTATCTGTGAGAAGACGAGTGGCGAGGAGAACGAAAACATCTTGATTCCTCCAACACAGAAGCCTCACCCCATGGTGAGCTGCAGAATGGAGTGGTGGAATCATTCCATGCATTATTCAGGAGTGTAAATTAACCCTGAGTAGGGATACTCCATCAATCAGAGGGGGCTGCCATAACAGGGTGCCGGCTGGGGGCGTGCAGGAGTGAGGGGGAAGTGTGGATGGAGAGTGGAAGGCTGGTAGTGGTTGGTTGGTGTAGCTGGTGGTCTGTCAGATGGAGTGTAATGGAGAGGGAGTCCGGAGTCACTACTAGAATTAGCCACCCACTATTTCAACAGGTGGCCCTGACAGTCATGCATGGCATGTGGACAGGCTCAGGCAGAGGCACTGCAACCTGAACAGACCAAACTCTGTCTGAGCCCAAGTGGAAACAAAACAAGTGGACCAGGAGTTAAGGTTTGGAGATGTTTACGCTTTAGAAAAATTGTTTAAAGTCTGTGACATGTGCACATAAATAATACCTGTTTATTCTGTGCAGTCTCCAACTGATGCAACTCTATAACAATTTACCCTAAACCCAGTACATAAAAACTTTTTTACTGTTCTAAAAAAAATATTTCCCGAGAGAACATTCTTTGGTTCATTGGAAACAGGTCCAGTCTCTGCCTTTTGTACCCCACCTTCTCGCCATAGCGGGTATCCCAAAACACGCCAGAAAACACAAAGGAGTCCTCAGTACTACTTATGTTTTGTTTAAATGTCTTGAGCGATCATGAGGGATGGCCCACAAGATGGCGCTACACTTTCATAAGATTAAAATTTAGTTAATTCTTCTCCTTAGAAACAGATGTTGATAAAACAACCTCATCCATTTAGTAGCTGTTCTGTACACATTTCCACTTTCACTGAGTCCAGAAATAATCTCCATCCATGCTACATGCCTGTAAACGCGTGTATCACGTGACCATTCATGTGTACTGGGCATGCACGTTCTGGTGTAAACAGGAAGTGGTTGGTTGCATAGTTGCAGAAAATGCTACGAACGAAGAACGGAGAATTCTCTGCTTGGACCGACACAAGTTGAATCTGTTACTAAAAGTAAGTGATTGTAATTCATTATTTATGTTGAATTTACCACTGGTAGTCAAGGCTGGACTTTTGTCTGGGAAGGTTTCACGTCATAGGCACGTGAGGAAAAATAGAAAACGTGATGAAAACAAAAATGTAGTAGTGTCGACATAGCCTTAGTAAATGGTACGCGCTCTACCAGGTGAAGGCAACGCACTTTGCTTAATTTCCTAACGAACATGAACGTTAAGTATTAAAATTGCTGTGGGTGGCCAGCTGCTGCTAGTATGTCAGCAAATCTATTTTAATAACTCATGACAACTGAGAAAACAACTGAGCAAACCAAACACGGTTGAAAGAGACGGTTCTACCAAGAAGAACGACTGGAATTATGGCTCTTGTGTGTCGGCAAGAAGCCGACCGTGACCGCAATCGTTCCCACCTTAAACAAGTGGTTATTATCGTGACCACTGTGATGAAGGAGCTCCAACCTTAACAAGGTAGTCATTTTAATCAGCTACACTATGTGACAACTGTGTGTGTGTTGCGAGGACATCATAAGAACACAATTATGAGAAAGATGTTGCCTCGTTCCCTCTTTCAAAAATGGTGAGTGATTTTTTCATCTCATCGGGATGATCTGAACGTAAGCAGCCAGAGCTGTAGCTACCATTTAAGTCGCTGGGTCATGTTCACAGTATCTTCTAACTATTTTCTAAGAAATGGTTTTAGAGACAAAATGTGCCTCCAATTATTTGGAAGTCAGGAAAGACAAGCAAAAGCAACCAATATTCTGGACTGTAATGCTGAGCTCAGCTGAGGCGGTCACGATGCTGTTTGGAGATATATTGCTGTCTAGAAACCGGACGGTGTCTTCAGCTTAATTTGAAAAAATAAGCTCACTTTTTCACCGTTCTGTAGCGGAGGAAATGAAGTTCTCTCATAGGAACATTAAACTGCACTCCCGTATATGCGCCACATAACAGATTCAAAGCATTATTCAATAGAGAGAAAGGCTATTAACTGTGCTGCTTTCTGGGATGCGGTCCAAGTCAGACCAGAATTCTGGTATGGTTAAATCCCCAGAAGGGTTCCTGAGACGACTGGCGCTTTTTTCTCGTCCACGAGCTGAGGGCACAGGTATAATGGCGTTAGGCACGGTGGTCCTGTTTGGACGGCTGTTTGTTTAACAGCATATTCATTGGCTGTTTGCTGATAAAACTGGCGGGGAAAGCTCTCAAAGCTGCTTTCTTGGTGATGTCTGTCTTTTGGCTCACCTCACTGGCAAACCACGCGTCAGAGTGGCTAAATTGACTATGAATAACGGGACGTGGCTGGTGTCAAAGGACAGTCTGTGGATCCCTGTGACAGCTCCTGCTGCTGGAATCAGCTTTAGATGGAAATAAACAGGAGAAATATGGCTGCGTGCTCCTGTCCACATGCCTGCTCTTACCGTATTTTGTCATGTAATAACGGCAGACAAATAACGGTAAAAATGTGAAATGATTACATTACAGGTGAGAGCAAAGTGTAAAGAAAGCCTGTTTCTGTTTTTGTTCCCTGACAAAATAAGACAATGAAGGCAATTACAATCTGCACTGGCACTACCGACATCAGCAGTTTGATTAAGCATCTCCTCCGCTCATGGCCTACATCTGCCCTCATCTCTCTCTTTGATGTATTTTCCTTTTCTGGTAATTTTTTTCAATCAGGAAAAAAGAGAAGACACAAAGACAAATTTCCTTTGGGACCTTGAATCATCTTTCATGGATTCTGTGGGCGGCTATCTTCCTCTGTCACTGGGAATCTTCGACAACTGTTATTGTCCCACATCAATACCAATTCCTACATCTCTGAAAATTGGTATTCGTGGTCGGTTGTTTCCTTTGCCCTTTTCAATGCAACCCGTTTAACTCATCTTTGAAACCTTCAGGTGTCTCTCTGTAGGTTTAGGTCACAGTAGGCCATGAGACCTCTAACATTCCAATACTGACAGCATTATAAAGTGTTTTATTCCATAGCGGCCTGTTAAACATGTGAACATGTGATAATGCATTTGAATGTTGATGTGTGGCACAAGAATGGAACATCCCAAATGTCAAAACTAAGGGTCCATTCACAAAGCAAACATTGAAATATTCCACACTATTTTACACATGACGAGAATCCGGCATTTTATAAGCATCTGACATGTTTGTAAAAATCTTTTACACTAGAGCTCAAACAACACTTGTTGAGACGTTACAATTCATCATTGTTGCAGCATCGGTTCTATTTGGTCTAATGTGGGCACAGTGAATAAAGGTTTGGAAAAAAAATGCCCATAAAATAAATGCGACAGCTTTTGCCTACTTTTTGATGTAGTCATAACTCCAAGAATAGACATGATTTGTTACTGATTGTCCACAAAGTGATTGACTGTGACCACAGATTTATTGTTATAACAAGAGTAGTCCAGCAATTTTCTCTAACACATTTTTTTCAGCACTTGCAGTCAAGCTACCAAACCAAACTGACAGAGAAGGTTACAACACTTCCCACAACTGTATGTATGAAACTGGATCATACAAGCTATAGTTGCTGAGCTTCTTGTAAGCAATTCTCTCTGAACAATCTGAACATGAGCACATAGGAAGTAAAGACAACAAACTGAATAAAATCAAATAAATAGGAGTAAGAACAGTGTACATAAAAACATATATAAAGCCCATGTTTTCACAAAGGTTTTAAGCAGAGACTTAAAAGAAGCTAGAGACTTAGTGTGTCTGAGTCATAGACTGTATATAAAGATGGACGACGTGTCTCCACTTCCTCCTACTGTACAAAAATGAAGCCAAATTATCCTGGATACGGGTGCTGCCATCTTGCGCTGGTGACATAATTTGGAGCCAGAGTAGGGGCAGTAGTGATCTGCGGTAGAGCCGCGGTACCGAGCTCCCGCCTGCACACCCACCTGAACCAATCACAGTACACTCACAGTTGTTTTCATAGCATCAAATAACACATTTATGCCAAACTTACAAGAAAAATGAACACTTGAACAAACATCATCGTTATAAGAATTACTTAAAATTAAAGAAACCATCTTGAAAATGTATTTGACGCGTACTTTGACTTCTCTGTTTGGCCCACGTTTCTAACATACAGCAGACAGCCACCAGGGGGCGATCGAGATGTTTTGACTTCACTTTTGGGGAGCTGTTGTGGTTTCCATTTTTATATTGTCTGTGATCTGACATCAGTAGGTAAAGAGTTTCATAGTGGGGGGGGGGTCTAATAGTGGTTGGCACCCTGGTGCATTACTGCCACCTTCTGCTCTGGAGAGTGGAACAGACATTAGACTTAATATCTACATCCCTGAAACTCCATAATGCATCTCGATGGGCCATTGTAAACACCCATGTCTTTCAAACTGTTTGCAGCTTGTAAAGCAGAAAGGTTGTAGTCCTCAAACCTAAGCCAAGATAGGCACCTTTGCTAGAGTACTGCAGATGGCTGCCAAAGAGAAGCAAGGATCAACCAGCTGAGACAGATAAACACCCTCACTGACACTGAAGCAATAGTAGGAGCTGCCCTGCTTTATAGCACAGACTTATCAGTAGTCTGTATTCTTATTACTCGTATCAGTCTACAGGCAAGTCCAGGAGCAAGGTGTTAGTTGCGTGGATGGGTCCGATCCCAGCTCTCCATCTGGCCAAAAGTGGGCAAAGAGATCAGTGGCTGGTCTGATTAAACTGCAACCAGCTGGTGACGGCCTGTCGCAGTGACGTGCAAATGCAGAACCGAGTCTCTCACTTTTGCAGTGTTAATAAGTCGCTATTCATTGTCGCATGTAGTTGTTTTGCATTTAATCTATGCCTGCAGGGTGTCACAGAGCAGGTGGTGCAAAATGATGATCTCACACAATGAACCTCTGAAGGACTTGAAATATGCTGCTTCTAAGACAGATGTGTTACGTCATGAGTTTGATATAATGGTGACATGTTCATACATGCAAAACACAAAAGTGTGTGGACACCCCCCACATACGTTTGTGCATTTTTGGTCTGTTTTTCGTGGTTTAGTCCTGGCCCCAATGAAGTGAATTACTAATGCTACTCTAGCATTAGGATTTCTCTTCATTGGCAACAGTTTGTGTTTGTACCTCTCCTCAGTTTAGTGTTAAGGAGCTTGATTGACCTACAGAGCCCTGACCTCAACCCCATCCACCACCTTTGGAATTAACTGGAACTGCAACGATGAGCCAACAGATGCGGATATGACGCTGGTCTACTCAGTGCATGTTGGACCTGGCTTGGACCCACTCATATGAGACAGCTGTCGTCCTGCTTGCTGCATTAGCAGACTCATATGCTTCACTGATGAACCTGAGAATTACGCTGATTACAGACTCCATCAAATAATTACCAGATAAAAGTGCAGTTTCAGTTTCACTTCTCTGCTTATCCATATGCATGCTTCCTCACTCTTGATCGCCCATGCATGTGCACTTTGTATTTTCTGTCATTTTCTGGGGAGTTGGTTAAAAGATGTTTAAACGTTGGTATCGCTGAATTAATTTATGTTCCTGGTAGCAACGTCAGTTCACCAATGCTGAGCAGCCTTTAACCGACATCCAAACCTGGTCAGGAGGAGGATGGTGAAGGAGGGTCGGCTGATGTGTGTTGACCCCTTAATAATGGGTGTAATGCTCTTGTGGCTGAATTGGAGAAATTCCCTGCAGCCAGCTTCTAAGCTTTGGTGGAAAGCCTGAAACCAGAAGAATGGAGGCTGATAAAGCAGTAAATTAATACCCATGGTTTTTGAATCACATTTTCAACTATTTCATGTAGGTTGTAATGTTTGTGTATCCATACAGTATACTTTTGACGTTCTATGTTAACATGAAAAGAATATCGCAATAAGGTCTCATACATGTTTGTTCCTGTTCAGTGTTGTCATCCAACCTAAGACTATTTCAGCTGTGCAAAAATTGTAATATTCCCAAAGATCATTTTAAAAAGAGCATACAGTACAACATCATTTTTTTGCCCCCAGACTTTGCCCCATAAACATTCAAAAGAGAAAAAATGACCTAAAGGGCTCAGTATGCTTCAAATTAACTGCTTTTTGAATCGCCTAATGGTGCCTAACCCCACCTTTTTTAATAGCAACAGCGTTTGTAATTCTGCGACAGACAATCTGAACGTCACACCAACTTCATGCAGTGATTCACTGGACTCCTGACGCGTTGTTGAGATTTGGTGTGTGCCTTCCAAAGATTGTAGGTTCTCGGAGGCATTTACGTGTATGCTTGGAGAAGCATAATTCCGATTTAAGGTGGGGTTCGAACTTCCCTCTCAAACTCTCCTTTGTCCACAAAACTACTTCCACTGTTTTTTGTTTGTACAACAGGGATCAACACCATGAATGCAGTTAAAGTATCCCCCCATTTGTACGATTCATCGCTTCAAGACGGCAAAGACACACAAAACAGTTAATTGGGCAGAAAACTTGACATGGCAACACGAATGTGAACACAATGGCTTTGAAGCAAGCAACAGCTCCATATACAGTGGCTTCTGGATAAGAGATGATGCAAATTATTTAACTATTCATCAGCCCTCTGACACAGGGGGCGATCAGAATGCCTTCAACAGTATTAGGCCTGATAAAATGTGTTTTTTTGGTAGGAGTTCAAATACAATAGCAGGCCTGGACCTTGAAGTGTGCAAACAACTGCTCATTGATTCCATTCCCTAACAGCTCAGTTGCTACTTGAATTCATCAGCAAAATGTAATTTGGGGCGAAAAGTCCTTTTTCATCACGGTACCAACTACACCACTTTGCTGCTGATGCCAGCCGACCTGTTGGATAAACCGCAGCCCTAAAAGTTTTGAAGTCAGTCTCTGGGGTTGTTACAGTGAAAACGCACCACGTCACTCACACTTACTGTCTACCCTAAGTTCTGCTGTGCATGGGGGGGAGGGTAGTGGTGGGGGGGGCAGGGCGGGGAGGTTGGGACATCAGGCCAATTGTCTGTCACATCAATCAGGGGGATGTTCATCCAGCAATCAGTCAGTGAGCCGATGGTGGCATGGACATCAATAAGTCAGGCTGACAGCAGGCTTGAAGAGTCCTCTTCCTCCTGGAGTGTGTCCCGGATATTCAACAGATAGAACTGACTGTGCTATTCAAGTCAATAACAGCTCACAATTCAACCGTTCCTGCTTCTTATTCGGGCTTTAAAGAAAAGTAATTTGGCTGGAAGCCTGACTCACTGGCAGAAAACAGATTTTGCTTGTTTGGAGCTTCTTTTGGAATTTCACCAAGCTTGCTGTTATGGTCATCTCCACACACTTACAACTGGTTTGCTCAGTCATCACCAAAATCCCACAGTGGTGCACCAGTAAAAGAATACACAACATATCTCTATTGTTTTTCACCAAGTTCAATGTAGGGCCTGGTTTGAAAATAAAGCCTAAACAGAGAAGAAAGAGCATTACGTGTATCTTACTTCTGTATTCCAAGATGTATATTTGAAGCGGCATATGCGTAATGTGAAAGGTGTCATAGTAGTGATGAATCCGTATTGCTCTACGGAGCCTTGTAGCCTCTTGTACCTTTTTGTTTTAATTTTCTAACCCACAAATTCTGCTTGCATTAACTTTGTTTTCAGCTCAGCCCCAGATGACTCCACATGAATGCTGGATATATAAATAGGTATTTGTTTGGTAACCCATTACCCAACAACTTTATAAGATGATAACACACAATATTCATATACATACACACACAGGAGGCCAACCCCTCGACTTATGGTGGCTAATGTTAGAAATTGCATAACTAACATTACCAAGCCACTTCACTGACTGACTCATCATCAATTGTGCTACAACGTTTTAGCATGACACAAACTTGCTTCCAATGTTGGTTATCTCACAATTATGGAAAACGCAGCCTTTGGTAAATTTCAAATCAAGTAAAAAAGAGTGAACCTGTTTCGGTGTAGGTTCAGATTTTGTAGGCAGATTACAACAAAGAAAACTGGACTATCTCCACTGGTGCAGCAATTTCGCTGATTTTTTTTTTCTTCAAACAACACTGCAGAAGCGTCTCTGAATAGAGTGCCCACTCACTGCTCTTAAAGAGACAAACTACATCTGTAGATGTTTAGTCGTGCTCATCTCTTTTTTTCTAAAAAGCAATCATAGACTGAGTGCAGTTTCCGAGTGCCTTACAACAACCATTTCTGATTTCAGGATTTCTGAGGATCAAACCTTTCAAATATGATCTCCCCCTCCCGTTTGAAGCAACTGTTGGGCCAGAATATACTTGAATAAAGTGACTGTTTCCCCAGAGAGCAGCGGTTATTGAAATAGAAACCCTGCCATGACACACTGAAGGTCTTTCCTTATCTATCTGTTCTATCTCTATCTTCAGAGGGCTCCCTCTGTAGCAAGGTGCCAACTTATGTGCTTCTTATTTAAATCAAGTCACAAATCTCGGTGGGAGTCCCTCTGAGGACAAAGGCAAGGAGGTCTGGACCATGAAAAGAGATTACCATTTCACAGATTTGAATTCTGAGCAGTGCCGCCACCACTACTGCTTCCAACTAAACGGATGAAGTGTTTGTTTACTTGGTTGTTTCAATAGCGATTAAAATAATAATAACCTGTGTGGAGTGGAGGAGGCATACATTGGCTTTGACACTCATGTGCCATGAGTTAAGAGCTTGTTAAGATGAATAACTATTGACAGTGCTGTTGTGAACTTACAGTTTGAAAGCTGCATGTTCCTGGAAATTGTCCAAATGCTGACAGTTGCTTGTCTTCATGCTGTTTTTAAGTCCAGCTGGCAATTGCACAAGATGTAGATCAACACAGAGAGTACTTATTCCGTTAACGTATTCATCTTAACTGCCGTGCATATTTTGGTTATTGTGTAAAGCTGCAAAGGTATCAAACCCTAATAGTGCAGCGTAACATTTTATCTTCTGGACCAAAGACCAGAGCCAATAGATATAAATAGAAAAGAAAGCACTCCTCAGAGCCTAGCAACTACCAACAACACGGGACGTACTGCATTCGTTTCCAAATTTATGTGACGAAAACACCACTTAAATCAGAGAGAAGACAGAATCATGGTCACTTAAGAGGCAAAGTGAATTGTTTGTTGAGTTTGAGTGTTGCTTTACGCGAACAAGTAACTACCACTAGCAGCCTGGCTACATTCCAAAACAAGAATCAACCATAAGACAACAACTGGCAACCCTGATCTCAGCGCTGTGATAAAGGCAGTACTTTTACTCACAGTGCTGAGATCAGGGTTGCCAGTTAGCACTGAATAGCACTGAATCCCATCTACTGACACATTGAGTGCAGAGTTGGAGTCAAGATGTGGTTGGCTTAACATGGCTGGAAGGAAGGGGATATCAGCTAGCCTGGCTCTCTTCAAAGTGAAAGAACACTCTTACCAAACACAGCTAACAACAACAGCCTGAAGCTGTGACTGTGCAAAGCATCCAAGTCTCCTTGTCAAAGTGAGGTAGCCACGTTTGGTGCCATCCGGCCTGTGCTGAGGCTGAAACCAAAACCTGTGTGTTCACCAATCAAAACTGGCAACCTACATCTAGACTACTGCAACTCACTCCTGGCCTGTCTTCCTACATGTGCCATCCAACCTCTGCAGCTGATTCAAGACACCTACACACCTACCATGCTGGGAATAGCTCAGGCCGCAGATAGAAAGCTCACGTGTTCAGGCTGCAACCTTGGCCTATAGACACAAAACATCCGCAGCTAAAGCTCAGCTCAGTTTAAGTGATGGAGTTGATGTACTTGCATGATTCTTGGGTGGAATCCACATGGCTGAATGTGCATATCGTAAGCTTTGCATAAAAGCATCAGCTAAATTAATGTAACATAGCTGGAGACACTGCACAGACGTGCTGGGCGGATGAAAAAACTGTCAGTAAATAGTTCCATTGTATCGGGGTGAAGGCAGAAGCCTCACAGACAAATCCAGATGGACGTTATTTGGGGGTGATGGATCACATTGAAACATACCAGTAACTTGTCTTTGTTATTGTGGCTTCATCCTCGTTACCTGTTAAGTGGTATTTTGGTGAAGCACTTACTACAGATGAGTGGCAATCAGACATATCTTATACTAATATCTATAACTTATGCTAACTATCCAGCTGTTCTTGCATTAACTTCAGTCCTATATGATACCGTGCCCACAAATGCATCTCGCGAACTAAATGTAAAATGTTGCCAAAGAGCGGGGAAGAGTAGCAGAACAGGTCCAGTTGTCTGGATAAAACCTTCAGAAATGATTTACAATGTGAAGAAGAGTGATGGCTGAGTGACCAGGAAACACCTCAGCAGGGGGGAGTGTCACATGGCTGACAAGGCACAGGTGCCCCAGCCAATCACACTGCACCATCCCATCCATCGTGTGCCCTGGTCAGTCGTCCTAAAGACCACTTCATCATGGCTTGTCAGTGAGACAGAGCCGCTCGTGGTTGGAGCGCAGTGGCCTGAGTCGGGAATAAGGCTTCCATAGGTCTCTTTTCCCACCACGGATCTATGAGCTGTTTGAGCCAACGTGACTCATACAGCAGATTTAATGGTAAGAACAGGAAATATCAAACAAGAAGACAAATGATCATGTGCAACCTCTAAATATTGTGCCATTGTGGCCATGTTTAAAAATAACGCAGAGTGTCAGTTGGAAAACCTTGGCCCATCCATCCACATGACCTCTCCCGCACGTGGACTTAGTCGCTCTGTAACAACATCACCTGACTTCCTCTTTTGCTCCGGTCATGATTCCTATGGCCACTAGAGGGGTTGGTCACCCGTGTGTAAACATACTGGTGTGTCGCCTTGGGCCACTTTCTGAAACAACTGATGCTGTCGTTCTTTTTGGAATTTAAAAATGATTTTAGGGGAAATGGTTTAGGGGGAAATTACATGCTGGAACTATTTCATGACAAACAACAATGACTACATTTACATGCACACTAATTTCCCACTTTTATTTTGAATATGAGAATTTTTTACGAATTTTATACGGGTCGTGTAAACAGCATATTCTTTTGGGATATTCTGAATTAGGCTTTATTCCAAATATAGCATTTTCTGATTAAGATGTGGGACATGCTGATATTATTCAGGCTTTAGGAACATTCTTTGGACATTCAGAATATGCGTCTCATGGCCTCCTGCCTATTTACGCTCAGCTCTGTGTGTTGTAAACAAGCCAACTAGCCAACAGTTTGCAAGGCTGGGGTACAGGTACATGCACAAAAGAAAATCCCAAATTTCTAGTCACACGTAGAAACACACCTACTTGTAAACACTATGAAAGACTTCAACAGGTTTTTGGATAAGCGCAAATATCACAATGACAACCTTTTCAAGGAGGTGTTTGGAGGAATGACAGAGGGAGTCTGAGTTCGCATGGTTGAACAAGGCTGCATCTCAACAGGAATATTAGTAGAATGTTCATTTCCTTTAGCCATTATAACAGCATATTGTCTTTTTCAGGATAAGGGCAAGAAAGCAGAATTCCTTGTGCATGTAAACGTAGTGAGTGTATTCATCTGCCCTGCACTTCTGTGTTCTGTGTTAACCTTTTCTTTTTTTTTTTACATGGGATTATGAGACATCCAGGGTTGGAAAACTACTTGTTACACGCTACAGCAGCCAGTATGGCGAAAACAAGATATTGTCACTTTATTTCATTCCCTATGACCAATTCAAGGCTCAAAGATTGGCATAATGTCTCATTATAGTCCCGCGTCTTCATGAGTCCCAGGGATATTTTATGTATTGTAATTTCTCCAGAAACCAGTTGGTTAACACCTTTTCCCTAATCTCTTCCCTGAGAGTTAGAAACTCACGGAGCTTCATGTTGCAACTCATTTGGGAGACATTTTGGGCGATTACTTGTCTGGGACCTCGTAATGCAATTATATCTCCGCACGCTGTGTTGTTCAGGGCTGCTACAATGCCGTTAGATTCGAATGGATACGGCTGTCAAACACATTCTCATGATGGTCATGTGGCAGTCAAAAACAGTGTCTGGAGTTTCCTCCGCACAATCTTATGAGCCAAAAGGAAGCCATTACATTCACTTTACACTTATTATGAGTGACGGGTAATGTGGACCATATAATGAGGTAAAAATAAAGCTAGAACACTACCGTAAAAAAAATATTTGTAGGCCTTCTGCTGTGTTGTAATGAGGACAATTAATCAGATGTAACTAAATTAATATTTCCTACATCCTACTGCTTTGACTACCATTACGGCTCAGAGACTTTGACTTTTCGTTCATTTTGAGATCCTCCCCTTCAATTGCAGATATTTCCATAGGCAGCTCTCGCAGATTCCAGAGTTAGATCACAATTTGTTCCAGATTGTCTGCACGGCAGTTTGTCGGAGGAGCAATTTGAGGCAGTTATTTTGCAAACTTGGTTCTCTCCTCCGGCATTACGGGAGGGTTGCCACAGAGGCCGAGCTGTTTATATGCACTTACTGGTCATTTTGAAGTTTGTGTCTCTTTCTCTCTCTCTCTCACACACACACATACACACACTTTCCTGTGATTATGTTACAATATGATGATGGCTTTTATTTCAATTTGGGTGGTTTTATGAGTTTGGCTTTCAGTTAGCGGCACTCTTTCTTTCCATGCTCAGCCATGCTGGGTATCAGTGCTTACATTAAGTACTGTTCTTCTTCAGTGTATACTAGTGCTGCACATACAGTACATGGCAATGTAATTAGTCCTAAAAGATCGAATTTCTGTTGTTTCTTACTGTGCAATCCCATGAAAAGACCCAAACCAGCAATGAATGTATCCTCCTAACAAGTATTGTGTGTGTATCCAAAGCCTGATACACATTATTCCTCTGTGCCATAGAGCTTTTCTGTAGTTTATTTTGTGCTTCCTCACTGTAATACTCATTAGCCAGGGCTGTAGCCAGGAATTCAGAAAATACTGAGGTCTTGAGTCCCAACAACACCACCCTCAGACAGTTCTTACAAGAAGCTAAATAGCAGTTTTTCAACTATATGTATTTGAATTATTCATCTAACTGTTCTATTATACACTTGTAGTTTAACCCCCAACATGAAGGTGTAAATACTGTTTTCAAGTCTTATCATTTCTTAACAACAACAACAACAACAACAACTTCAAACGATATATAAAAAATAAATACAGACATTACTTCATGGTCATTAATGGCACCAGAGCACCAGATAAAATAGTCCCCAGCAAATGCACTTTGTCCTCCTGTTTCAATAATGTTTGCTGAAAACTACAGTGCCCAGCTGTTTTTAGGAAATTAAATTTCAAAATTAAACTTCAGTAGGAGCCAATGGGCTTGGAGCTGAGTGTCACAGACATGGTAGAAAAGACAAAACGTATTGAGAGACTGTGTTGGCTGTGGTCTTTACATGAGATTTGTAGACAATAAAAATAGTTATAGATGAAGCCTTCAAGACCTGTTTCTCTTAAAACAACACAAAATCCACATTGTTCTGAATGCAATTTCTCCTGATTCAGATGGTTTGTTTTTTCAGTGTGTTGAAACAAGACCATAGAAGTCACATCGCTGTACTAGCGTCAAGAAAGGACAACTTTATTCAAGGAAATTAGAGTATTGGAAACAGGTGAAATAATCTAGGCGGATGGAGATTTTTTTTGTAGTCTACCCCAAAGACATGGCTTCTTCTGCTGCCAGAAACATAAAACATAAAATCATATCCTGTGTGTAGGATGTTGCTTGTTTCTTTTGTTCTCCCCCAGAAAAGACCAGCATTACACCACACGCTTAGGGCAGTGCTCACGCTGTAGCCGACCTCAGCTGAACACATGGAGCAGCGCACTGATGTTTCATGCGGATTTTATTTATGTTCGTCCGTCAGCCATTTATAGAACACAAAACCCTTTTTTTTTTTGCCGAAACACCATAAGAGCTACAAGATAAACGAAACATCAAATAACAGTTACGGGAACAATACATACATTTCTTCACCATTAAACAATAATCTCAAATTTTACTATACATGCGTTGCCCAAAAGTACCGTTCTTCTCTCCTTCCTTACAAAATTGCGCTCCTGAGATAAACATCCAGCGTGAGAAGTTACACTTCCGATTTGGGTTGACAACATAAAAGACCAATAATTTTGGAAAAGAAAAAAGTGTTAAACGAACGCTTATCAAAAATAGCTACCTATTAAGACACTCTGAAGGGTCATTTACACACGCGTAGGTTAAATCTTTTTTTTTGTGCTGCGTAGAGCAACAAAATGGAATCGTGTTTATTAGCAAATATCCTAGATTGTTGCTACAAATTCCCTTAACAAGCTGCAAATGAATTACAGTTGGAAGTGAAGGCTGCACAGAGCAGCAGCTCCTCCACACAGTGCAGCTGCCAATAGTCAGTGACTCCCAACAGTCCTGCCAACTGCTGCTTGTCCCTTCTCTCTGGCAGGCACCTCTTTTAAAGGCCCCTCGCCACGACAGCCTTTAAACACGGCCCAGGCTTCAGGACACGCTGCGCCGTCAAGATAAACACTCCGCACATTAAAATGCCACAAATTAAAATAATTCATTTCTCCTCATCTTTTGAAACGACTCTGTTAATTCCTTGCGTGTAACGTTATTTATGGAATTAGTTTTTTTACGCTACAGATTTAAGCGCCCAAGTGTTCTATTTACGGCCACAACAACTAGGCTGCTTTCATCTCGGACTTGTTGCCTTCTGATCAATACCATCTTTTTGTCTTTGAACAGTGAGCCTATACTCGCATGAAGTCTGCATTTAAGCGATTTTGGTACTGAACCGTAGATACTGCCAGCGGGTGGATCTGATCTGGGAGAACATATGGGGTCAATTAGGCAGAGTTTGCTCCTGGACGGGGTTCAACTGATCCACAATAGGGACCTGCAGAATAGGTGGTCTCAGGCCATTTGGCAAGGCAATTGTGGGCAGCCTGCGAGTTAGTGACATGAAAGTATCAGGTGTTAGCCAGCAAATGATCCAAGAAAGGTGAGGCTGGGATAGCAGATTGGCTGGCTCAGGCCCGGTGCGACTAGTGTTTTCAGATAGAGAGGGTAACCATGCATGATACACTGCTCACAGAAACACACTATATCAGCGCTCCATTTAAATAAACTTGCAAAGCAATTATTCTTTTATTTATATCTTATTATTTTGTTCCCATTGTGGAACTGAGAGTGTTTGGCAAGTTTCCTTAAACATGTAATGAATTTATTCTTCATACTGTTTGAAGATGAGAAACACTTTGAAAACACACAGCAGAGAGACACCAGGTTAAAACCTTTTTTTAATTAATTTAAAAAAAATTTTTTAACAAGGTTATTTGTAACATATAACCCATATGAGGTACAATCATAGTGAAATGCGTGTTCACAAACTCCTATAATTGTGCAATAATAAGTGTAAAATAGAATAAGAATAAAGAGCAGAAATAAGTCAAATATATTTTATGTAATTATAATAATAATAGTTGTATTGGATGTGTGTGTGTGTGTGTGTGTGTGTGTGTGTGTGTGTGTGTGTGTGTGTGTGTGTGTCTGTGTGTGTCATAAACCAAGCATGTCCAAGCAGTGTTCATCATTCTTTCCGTGTATTTGCAGTGTGTCTTCCAAATGCTGAACATGTGCAGTCAAACTCATTCTCTTCATTTGCTTCTTGTTTTGTCTATTTCCATGTGTTTTCTGCAGCTCCAGAGCTCTCAGGGCCACCACATACTGTATTTACATTTAACTAAAGATGGGGAAAAAAAGATTCTAACCAACACATATGTCATGCTTTAGTCAAGTGGCTTTTTGTAATTTCTATTTAATCATTTTGGAGATAACCAAACAGTGGATGCAACTGATAACAGCTACAATATCATTTAGACATACAGTAAGAGATCCATGAAGTCCAAGACTAAAGTAGTGAGCACAAATCCAATGTTTGTGGAAGTAACATTATTCACATGCTCACACACTCGCTCGTGGCCTGAATGCTTATCTCTTTAGCATTTCATTCTGTTCTACAGATGATTCGCTGTTCCCTTGTCTACACTCATCAGGGATTTATTTCCTCTATGTCACGAACTAGGCTAACTAAACGCTTTTAGAGCTGACTGAAGTCCGACTGAGTCACTCTATGAACGCACTTGAAGAAACTTGCTAGCCAAGCATCATCAAGGCTACGAACCCATAATGCAACACTCTCAAGCAACGGGCTGACTCCGTAAGCACGGCAGAAGCTGCTATTGGCCATAAATATATAATATTCGAGTGGATGTTTTTGCAGCAGATAAAGCTAAAAGCAAATTTTCTTCTGTGGTACCCTGGTGGCGATCGACAGTTGTGCAGGTTGATTCAGTAAAAGCTTTAACAGTCAAATAAAAAAAAAAGTCAACATTGCACCTTGAAACATCATTAATACATTAATTATTACTCACTGATAAAAAAGTAATTACAAGTTATTAGTTAACATTACTGTTAACTGTCCCGTCCTGCCAGTTAATTAGCTCGGAGCCAGCTTAGCGCGGGACAACAATGCCCCCCCCATTCCGTATTCGTAGCTTTTATACAGACAGTGAGGCGACATACCTGCCGTGAACAGGAGGTATAAAAGGGGGCACAGAGACAAACATGATATCGGTCCTCCATCCAGCAAGACACCAAACAAGCTGACCACTGCTGAAGTAGCAGTGTGTTGCTGAGATTAGTAACTGTAATGTAATTACATAAAGCTAAATTAATCACATTACTGTAATGCATTATTAAGTGATGCAATACTGCCCAACACTAGAAGCCGCTCACTCCATTAGGAGTGGTTCCCAATTTGGCGTTCTGGAGACAACTTACAACATTGCTGAAGAATTATAGAAAATACATACAGTAGCGAAATAGATTTTTTTTTCATATTGCGGTTTGATGTATTTTAAGCCAAAGCCATGTTGAACCCACATAATATCATACACATGCATGTGGATCTAAAGTTGGCTGGCTGGTTTTGCATTTGAGGTAAACCTAATTTTGTGTGAAACATGATAACATATTCCATGAGACATGAGCTGAGGTTAAGAGCATGTTCTTGGATCTCGATGAACCCTGATGACATCAAGTCTGAGAGAAACACACAACTGCTCAGTCCTATATGTAAATAAGGCCCTCTGAAGAAACACGCTCGAAGCTTTTATACCCTGCTAAACATGCCTTTTAGGTTTATGAGTCATACACAGTTTAGAGTTCAAACTTTGCTTTCAGCACATAAAGGGATTCAAAACCACAGTTTACAGTTCCCAGAAAAGCGATCCATCAGAAAACTGAAACCATGGATTCGGCTTTTCAAATATTCTCTCTGGTCTGCAGGGTGAAGTCACAAGTTGTCTAAATGTTGTGTAAATTGGGGAGTCACAGCGGAACATGGGCAGAGAAAAATAAAAAGTAAAATGGCTACAATCTCAAAACAGTCAGACAAAAAGCCCTGTGTGCTCCCTACCAGGAAAAAGTATACCGATGAGGCCATGCAGGGATATCTTGTTTTCAATTTTGAACATGAATTAGACCTCATGCTTGTCTCTGCAAGAGAAACATTATAGGTGTAATATAGAACCCAGAGGTTGTCACTTAAATCAGACATTAATCTGCCATGAACCGTGAAATATCAAACACATAATTACACACAGGCTCAATTTAAAGGCAAATATATTGTGGCATTGCATCGTTTTGGCCATTATTTCTATTGGTAATAATCTGGGAACATGGGGAACATTACTAAATAGATGTCTGATGGGGCCGGAAACACCAGCAGGCAGACGGTCAGACTCCCAGCTTAGCAAAATTAATAAAGAAAACAAACAAGGCCACTAAAGTACAAGGTTCTGCGTTATTAGCTAATCTTGTGGTGCTGTCTTGCATATGGGCCCAAGATCTAGTTTTAAGATTTTTAATATTTTAGTATGTTGTGCTCACATGGAGCATTTTCGTAACTGAAGTGGTGTTTAACCAAATGACCTACAACTAACTGACACACAGGAAACCCGGGACCAGGTCGTTTTATTCCAGCATAGGAGGACAGGTTCGTATCTGGTCTTAATACTGAATATGTTATGTGTAGTCTGCTGTGTACACCGTCGGCAGGGTCAGATACAATGCGGCTGAGATCTTTTCCCCCTAGGACCACTTAACCTGTTCATCCAGCCAAGACGTTTCCCAGCGTCATGTCAGGAGAGGAGCTGGAAAATATATGCTGGAAAAAGGTTTGGATCTTGACTTTTAAATGCCTGTTGACAAACAAGGTGAGAGAAGTCACATTCAGTTATTTCAGACTAGTTCAAACACGTCTGTGCATTTGTTTTGGTCCTGCACCGGAAGGCTTTGGGAATTTGGGGCTAGATGATTTGTTATCTTTGATTCTAAGGAGGATGATGAAAGCAAATAAATTAATCTTATTTTTCAATGGCCAAGGCTAAGTTGTATGTTTTATAAAATATGAAATGTTAAGTACTTTGACCAACTGTACTTAACTGTAGTTAAGTGGGTACAGTAAACTGTACATACCCAGGATTTCAGGTGTACTGGTTTTACCTCCACATAAAGAGGTTTAGGTCCGTGGATCCAAAGCTCTTTGGCTTATTAAAATGACTCCTCTAGCAATAAGGCCTCGCTATAATCACTTCAAACAAGTGGGTTTTTCCTCCTCAGATCGTTTAATCTGAAGATGTAAATTTGCGCTTTGGGAACCGTTAAGGCTGAAGAGCACTATCTATATAAGTGAAGTCCATTTAACGTCCCAACGTAGGGGAACATTGCGAAGCACTGGTTTAGATAATCTGGATCAATGTTTACAATGTTGATGACTTGTTCACAACCTCTCTGATTCAATTAAATTCACTTTTACTTATATTGCAGCAAATCATAACAGAAGTTATCTCAGAGGTCTTTTGGTGTAGCGCAGGTCTAGACCGTACTCCTTTTAATATCATTTACACAGCAGGCGCTCGGCGACAGTGGCAAGGAAAACCTCCCTTTCAACAGGCAGAAACCTCGAACAGAACCAGAACCAGGCTCTTGACCACCTCACGCACCTGCTTTTGAGTCTTTCTCCATGTTGCCATTTCCCCAGATTTCAGCTATCACTTTGGTTAGTACAACGTTATTATAATAAAAAATATAATATGGCTGAAGTTGGAATAAACCAGATTAAAGAATGCAAAGCTCAGTCCAAGTTGAAGGTGAAGTAATGACTTTGACTGTAACGTATGGCATACCTGTTGCATGTTGTGACTCATTAAATCAGTTCTCACTGAGCCATAGCTTAGTTCAGATCGCACAGCATGACCCCTGGTGAGCGTGCAGCATGTGTGTGAATTACGTGTCACCTCCCTCTAACACCTTGAAGCATTCAGCTTTTTGTAGCAGCTGGCATTTCACTACAGTGGAGCTGCAAACGCTGAAGAGAAACGTTGAAAATAACCGTTTTCTATGTGACAAAATTGCTTTCTCTTTATTTTGGGGGTGACATTTTCATCCTCATGCATCTTTTATATGCCCCCTGGAAAACAGGCGATGGGGGAAAAGGAGAGAGAGGAGATGAAATTATAAAATACAGCCCTGTTTGGATTAAAGCTTGTGTGTGTGTGTGTGTGTGGGTACCACTCCTGTCTGATTTTATCTCTGTCTATCTGTGTGTGACTGCATGTGCGTATTCATATGTGTGTGTGTGTGCGTGTGTGAATTTTCTGTTGCATCTGAGAATGTCACCAATGTACATGAATGGAAACAGTGGGGCATTCCAAGCAATGTTGCAGGTCCAGGGGATAATTCTGCCTTTCAACTGCTTCCCATTTATTTCATAGCCGCAGCACTGTCATCTCACCCTGATCAAGATGAAAAGCATCGTTGTGTAAAGAAATTGAAATGAAAATCCTTCTGGACCCAGCAGGATGGGTGGGGGGATGGGGGTATTATCTATGACTCAATGGCACTTCCCTGGGATAAGATCTAATTCTGGGAGGAAAATTTCTTTATACGGCCACCTGCTGTCGTCATCTTTGTCCCAGGATCACAAGTTGTTCTGGGTGACTGGTCTCGGGACACGGCAAGAGGAATGCACTCAGCTCCCCGCTGACATTTAGATCTCTTTATTTTCTCTTTCATTCAGCCCAGAGCTGGTTGAAGAGTCTGAGGGATAGAAGGGCTGGGTCGCAGGGGGGCTGGAGGATAACACCAGCACCGCACACTTCAGCAACATGAACGTCATGACAAACTGCACTCACCAGTTCCCACATTCAACAGCAGAACAAACAAACGTAGTAATAATAAAAACACTAACCAGTCTTATCTGGCTATTAATACAATAAGGATGCACCTGGATATAATCTCTATTAACATCCTGCTATCTCTGAGGCAACCACACCAGACAAAAAATATAGCAAAGCTCAAAATAAAAAACCCAACACTTTCAGCTTATTGATTTGATTTTATGGCAGTTTGACTGTTTTGGTTCACTCTCACCACTCTCATCAACACTGTTAGTGGAAGAGTTAGCAGCTAAAGAGACAGATATTTTCAGGAGTTGGTGGCGACTGAAACAGAAGGGTACAGATTTTTAAACTTACATTCTGTGTGTCTGAAAACATGGCTCTATATGAATGCTAATGTTTCTGCATCTCCTGAAAGTGTGATTATGTTAACTCTTTGCCAGCACATTAGCCATAACAATGTAAAAGGGTGACCATATGTCCATATTTGGTTTTACAGCATGTTCTGCTGCCACCAATTGGCCCCAAAAACAACAACTCTTGTGAGAAATTTCAAGTAAGCATTTATAATGTTTTAAAAGTCATCAAAAGTAGAATGGCTTCTTTTAGGATGTTACTCTACAATACTATATTTATTAGTGAATTAAAATTAATCATGCATTAAAGTGTGTGTTGCAAACTGGGTGTGCGGAGCTCAGAAGGCATTTATAAAAGAGGGCGGGTCTAAGAAAAGGTTGAGTGGCATTATGGGAAATGTAGGATCCAGTGTTTTTGGAGGTATAAAATCAGGATATCTGGTCAGCCTCTCACAAATCCCTTAACTGTATGGAACTGCAGTGCTACATCCCTGGAGTTGCCCTTTATCTAATCTATAAAGGTACTAGGAAATAGATGTAGAGTTAAAAGCAAAAAGTCAGCTACTTTGACTTTTCGCTGTCCTCCATTGTCTTTATTTCCTCCTGGAAAAATAAATTAAAGAAAGACAAACGATGCTTTGTACTAAATCAACTGGTAGTCGTGCAGCAGGCCACTTACTTATCATTCAACTCTTTTGGGAGAGGGCGGGGGGGGGGTCTGTTGGTCTCAGTGAGCCTCTTGTGTCTCTGCACCCGAACAATAGATCTTTGCAAAGAAGTCAGCTCAGAGCCAACAGACAAATCTCACCAAAAGACACCTTTTGTTTCCCCTCAACCAAACTTGCTGCTCCATGCCACATAATTAATGGCCAGACATATGTTTCGCCTTTCTTCTTGTGGCTGAATGGGAACTGTACTGCCACCATTTGTCTTTCCCACGCATGTCATCGCGAGACAGGCTCCATATAAAGTACACCCTCGTAACTCATGCTGCGCTTGCTACTGGCAGATATGATCTTGTTGAGTGTAAAGATGTCGACATATATAAACCAAAGTGCTGCTGGGTGGAAAGGGATGCCAGCTGATTGCAGCCATAAAAAGATGGAGCTTTTGTTTTCCCTATCAGACATAATGCCACCGTTCATCTGTGCAGGCTGCAGAGACATGCGATCTGAGGACAAAAACAGATATCTGAATGCTGCTAGCTCTGGGCTGCGGAGGATTTGCCTGCTCCTTGTTTCAGGGCCGTCACACACACAAGCAAAGAAAGACACACAGGATTACAGTAAGAATAACCTGCGGCATGTATTGCAATGTTACTACAACTACAATAAAAAATTATGAAGGTTTCTTCTCAGAATTTTGAGCTCAGGCACATTTTCCCCACATGACATTCAGGACATTATCAACTGCAAGAAAAAATAAAACATGCACAGACTTTATTTTTAGAGTGAAACTGAGTTGGGTTTTTTTGCAAAATGTTGGGGGTGTCAGGGAAAAATCTAAGCTTATTATACATATCTAAATATATATATATATATATACACTGTAAATTTAAATAAATAGAAAATACAAGAAAGACATCGTATTATC
>JAVQJV010034513.1:0-22618 GCA_036024995.1 Gadopsis bispinosus
GAAGGAACTCTGACATGATGCGATGATCGATTAATATGATCACTTGCTGTGTGATGATCGCACAGGAAGTGATCATATTAATCGATGTTGGTCCAGTAAATGAATGTAATGTAAAATGTTGGTCAAACTGAGCTTCGCTAGCGGCACTTAGTCTCCTTCGGCCTGAGAGAAACCTTCTCGCAAAAGCAGCGTTAAGTGGAACTGCGCGGCTTTGTAGGCGGGCTGTAGGCTGCCCACCCAATCAGAGCGCAAGTTCGAAACAGTACCGAAATGTATGTATTCTGTGACGTAAAAAAATATATCTGAGATTTTGATTGGGTGGGCACTGCCCACCCTTTCCCATTGCTAGAGCCGGCCTTGATGGGGACAAGTCTACACGCCAACGCCTGCCACCTTCACACACAAACACCACTGTCCGGCTGACTCAAACCACAGTGGCAGCCTGTTGAACTTTATCAGTAAACAGCATCCACTGGAGAAGCGCCGGTCGCAAATGCATCAATTGGACAATGTTGCAGAGACGGATGTGCACAATCGAAAAGGAGCTGTGGCGAGAACCACACACCCTGACATCATGGCATCAAACCTACCGAAGAAAACCTGTAAAGTCAGCAAAAACATCTCCAGCACGAGTTGGTCATTTCATATTCAGGCCGCTTTGGAAACCGAAAGTCCTTATGACAATAAGAAGAAGAAGAAGAAGAAGAAGTAAAGGGTGGAAGGTGCCTCCTGTCAGCAGTTTCACAGAACGAGCGCGTTCAGACAAAAGCAGGCCTCAGGCGGTGGTTGGAGCAGCAGACTGCAGGTGGACAAAAGGCCAGACATCGGCAGAAAAGCTGGTGGAGATCGTGGGCGGAGTAGTGGCTGGGTTGCTGTAGCTGTGGTCAACATGCACACCCTGCTCATAAGCATGTTTCTGCGTGGGAAAGATAAACCCCCATTGAGAGTATATTCATACGTCTCAAAATATCTCTGGAGGAGATCTAAGTGGGCAAGTGAGAAACACAAAGGCAACAGTTAAACCCATTTTTATTTGAGAGTTGAGCTCCGACTTTGGGGCATTATTTACATCAATGCATTTGTTTGGAGTTGGAGGATGGTGCATCTCAGTCCTGCAGCTGTGTGTATGGCAAAGTCCACTGAGAATAATAACAAAAAAAACCCAAATACACGCCCTGGAGGATGAAAGGTCGGGGGGGGGGGGCTGCTTGTAGAGTGAGTGTACACACAGTATTCTACCTGTACAATAATAGTGCTACTATTCACATTCATCTGTACAATAATCATATTTACAGTGATCACATTAGGGAAAGAGCCAGTACCTGAGGAGTTAGTTCCATAATTAGCTTTACTCGTTCACCGTGGCAAAATGAAGCGCACCCAATCAACGGTAGCCTGAACAACACAGAAAACACGGGACCCATTGCCAGGGTCGGGTGTGAAGCTTCGAAGTACATAAACTTTACCGCCGCTCACTATTTCAGCTGATGCAACAACTTGATTGTAGACGATAACGATGCCCAGTAGGCTGAGGAAATCTATCATGGGATCGTGTGCGGGATGGTTTCAGTCCATAACAACAGTATCAATACTAGAACACTGTTTATGTTGTAGACATCAAACAGTCTTATCTTCTGAACCTCCGAGCCCAACCTCTACAACACTTTACAAATGGTTTGTTCAGCTCTTGCCGATGTAGAAGCGGATTAGATTACAAGTGGTTTACGCAAGCCTAGTATGAGTCACTACCCTGCAGTTGGTGCCAAGTGGTGAGAGTTTATAAACTGTAGTTGTAGTTTCTATAAAGGAAACACTCCTCTTAGATACTTCAGGTGAGCTGGCACGCTTTAACAATAGACAGGAATCTAGAACCAAAAAGATGAGGTCATTAAAATGCTCAGTGCCAGCAGCCTAGGACTCTCCAAAACACACAAAGTTCACATGAAAACATACTGGCCAATTCAAATCACCGTTCGACAGCACGTGAGATAAAAACACCGCGAGTGAAACACATCGTACATGTGCAGCGTTTCTCCCGAGAACAAAACGTCAACCAATAAATAAGAATGGAATAAAAATTCATTACATAACAATCATTGTCTCAGTTTGAGATCACTGCTCAAGTGATCCAGTTACAACTTAAACAGTCGGAAGTCCATTTTAAAAATATCTGAAATGCTAGACTCCTGCAAGTCCTCTCACCTGTGTCAGGATCATTGTTTCAGCAAATGCCACATGCCAATCACCTAACCAATCTGCACAACTGTGCCCCCTGCAGGCACAACTCTTAACAAAACCCTTGTGTTTTTTTTCTCTTTGGACCCATTTCGCTGATCGCCCATTCCACACAAAATCATATCAAAAAGGAAAAACGCTTCAAGTGGAAACTCTGCGTCTCTTCTCCACATCTTGGATCCCTTGATCTCACGGTCAGTTTGCCAAGCGTTGTGAAGTGCCGCGGACCAGCAGGGTAACGACAAGCAGTCATACATGAAGGAGCTTTGGATTTGGTACTTTCCAGCAGCTTTGTGTCATCTGTAAATCTGGGTGTCCAGTCTAGGATGGATGGAGCGCTAAGCCTTGTAGCAGTTGCCCTGCGTGGTGAGCGCCAGCTGGCCGTTGGGCGCCACCTCGTTGGCCTCGTCCTCCAGCAGGCCTGACACGTCGGCGTTGGGGATGCTGTCGTGGTAGCTGCTGAAGCTGATGTTGTCCTCCTTCAGCTCGATGGTCCAGAAGGGGGCGTTGAGCTTGCGGTTCTGGTACTCCCGGTAGGTGTAAACGCCTCCCACGAAGCCCAGCAGCAGCAGCACCACCAGAATGATGACGGCCAGGATGATGATGTTGAACTGCGTCCAGGAGACTTCCGTCAGGGCTGCTGTGGTGTTGTCAGTGGGACTGCTCAGGCCGGTCAACAGAGTCTGCGTGGTGGCAGCGGTGCTCAGTGCGGTGCTCGTGTTGCTGCTGGACGTGGAGGCTGGCACTCCTCTTGTCGTGGCAGAGGTCAAAGTGGTGCTGGTGGTGGGCGGGGAGGGGGAGCGTGTACTCGATGTGGGGGCCTTTGTTGTGGTTGTATCTGCTGGTGTGGGAATGAGTCGGGGTGCTGAGGAGAGACACATTAGTGAACATTTAAAGATTTGATTTGTTAAATTCACAATCCTGATGTGCCAAAGCCATAAAGGCCTGTAATTACTAAATAAGTAACATACTGTTATCTTAAGTCTCCTGGTTGTTGATGTATAACCAAAGTAACTAGTGACACCTTGTGGCAAAAATACATAACTACATCTTAGTACAGATACAGCTGCATTCTTTTCTTTTATTATTATTTTTTATAATCGTAAGCTTCTAAGTAATGCCTTTCAGTCAATATGTTCTGTCACACAGTTGATGTCTTTGCAGCTGTGAACAGTAATACGTGAGATAATGTCCAACTGTCCTCCCTCAAACTAAATGATTTATAAGCTGTGTCCAAAATCACTCTTTCACTACTTCCTATATAATAGACACTCACTAGTTGACTCTATGGTGAGCAGTAAATTGAGATCGCTGTATTATATTGTATTTTCTTTATTCCATTATGTCAATTTCTGTCATTTCACACACAGAATGTGTGTGGCGAACAGTAAATATACTGCACTATACTGTAGAGTCAATAGGGAGTGATTTAGGGCATAGAACTACACTTTTTCGCAAGTCCAAACTTACATACATATATAGATACATGTGTAAAGAATGGATTACCACTAAAAATGGCTGCAGTCCATTTACTTTTTTTCCCCAAAATGTATTATTTGGTATTTTTCTTACAAACTTAATATAATTAAATATGTTATAACTTCAACCTTTTTATTTTTACAATAAACCCTTTAGAAAGTTGCTTGGATGATATTGTAATGTATGAAAACACTGACATGGCCACTGATAATTTGCTATAGTAAGACCATAAGCTATTACATGATCTTTCTGTCAGTGACCTGCTAGTTTCAGAGCCCTGATATTGTGCATTCTGACTCACTGGCATAGCTTAGCAGAGTTTAAAATTAAATTAAAGTTATTATTTCCACCTGTGCTTTTCTTGCTACGACAAGTCCAAGTGGCTGCTGGGGGAAAAAATCTACTACTTTTTAAAATTTGTAAACTGAGCTGTTGCCAGAACACCACAATCTGTTTTTAACCACAACATCTCACTCAAAACTGGAGGGATTTCAGTATGCAGACTGGCATTCATCTGAATGTACTGCTCAAACAAGTTACAATCTATAGTATACAACTGGGACAAAGCTGTCCGTGATAATCTTCCAGTATTTCTGTTTCCTCGCAAAGGAAGTGAAAATGCACGTCACATTAGGGATGAATGGAAATGATAAGTTTGACCAAGCAGTATATTGTGGTTTAGCCTTACTTGGTCGGGCGCAGTTATGTGCTTGGGCGTCCCCTATGAAGCCTGGAGCACAGAGATGGCACCGGAGCCCAGTGGTGCTGTTGATGCATCGGAGGCATTGGCCGGTGTCAGGGTGACAGAGCTGGGCGGGGCCCTGAGGGTCTGCATTCCCGCTGCAGTCACACGGAACACAAAGCCCAGATGCTTTGTAGAAGCCGGCGGCGCACTCGACACACTGTGGGCCGCTGTACCGGGGAAGGCACTGGTCACACACCGGGGAACCACTGGGATCTGCACAGGAACAGACAAAGACACACATCAGCACCAGGCTGTTGCTAATGACGTAGCCAGAAGGCGAGGCAAATCCCAACGTCTAGGCCTTCAAAATCACTTTCCAGGACACCACCAGACCTGCAGCTGTTAGGGATAGATGCTTAGATGCAGGGATAGATTTTCAAGCACGGGTACATTGCTTTAGTGAATTTAGTGAACATTTATTTGTTATGTAAAAACAATACAGAAAAGGCACTTAACACAACTTCACACAGCCTTCCTTAACTGTGACACGTAAATGAAAAGACATAAACAGAATGAAAATACACTTGTATAATTTATTTCAATTGAAAACTCGTAGTTCTTTGTAAACATATGGTACATATATTCTCTCACATTGTCTTAGTTCAGATTTGGGATTTTTGTGGAACTGTAACGTTGCGTTGATGAAGGCAAAGTATATCCAGTATAGGGATAAACCTGGTGGCTACAGGGGGCCACCTACACGGCGTATTTGGTGGCCACAAACTAACCTTTTGTGGCTACGGGCCGTGGCTAATGCCAAACTGTTTATTTCTTCCTGGAGTATTAATGTTAAAAACTGTTTGATTTTAGACAGATGCTGGATTCCACCTAATGCAAAGACACAAAGCAGAGAGTGGATTCTGCTATATTCCTGACAAGTAACACATTTGTACAATTCTCTGATATTTCTGGTCTGTTCTAGATTACTGATCATCTAAAGTGCACCTCTTCAATCTCTTAACTTCCACCGTAGTCAATATATCACAAATAGTTGGTGAAATTATTAATGTATTATTTGCTATTTTGTAAAAAGTAGTTCAATTGTAGAATTTTGCTTGTGCTTTAGGGAACAATCATCTGAACATGCCTGCGATTCTTCTCTTCAGTTAGACAATCCAAAATGAAACTGCTAACTCTGTGCCACTAGGTGGCTCAAGATGACAGTATATCAACTGAGGAGAGCCATGTCCACGAGTCTGCAGGCAGGTCTGTACACTGGTATTTGAAAAGTGGGTATTTATTATACTGTATACAGCAGAGGTTTTCAAATTAAAATATGACTTTGTTGTAAAATACAACGTTATTACTTTAGTGATCAAAAGGAGATCACATAGAATAGCCTACGTGTGTGATTTGGTTAAAGAGCCTTAGGACAGACCTTTTTTAAAGTTATGTCATATACCAATATTAGGCTAATACCAATATTAGGCTATCTTGGCTCAGTTGCTGAGTGTCTATAGGTTCACTTTTATCAAAGCTTTGTCTAAGGGGAGGCCCACAGTCTCAAGACTTTGAAAACCCCTGGTATACAGTATATATAGTATAGTTTTAAATATCTACTTTTTGGAATGGAGTTCATAAAAGGCTCAGCTGGGTTTTGAATTGATCCCAGTGCCTTAAGAGAAGCACCACTCTTCATCAGCAACACATGCATGTCATTTGTGAGGGTCAGCTTTCTCCTGCAACCTTCAGTCCCTGGTAATACGATGCCACAACAAACTGGAGCTACAGTAAACCAGAACACTACCCTCAGCAGAACTGTGTCTCCAAGGGGAAATGTCTCAGCAAACTGCTGGTAGGCCTTATTTACAGTGGACAAACATCAGATATTATCTTTTAAATCCCTTACCAGACTCCAAAGCCCATTCACAAAATTCTTCAGACTATTCCAAAACCTTGAATACCCTAGTTATGTTATAGCTACATACATAACAGTGCGAGGCATTCCTTTTATTTTATAGCAAGTTGTACATAAAAAGAAAAAAAAGAGAGAATCAAACGGTGATAAAAATGCACATGAAGTAATGGTAGTAGCGGTAGGTGTAGTAGATGCAACGGGGCTGCATTAGTAATTGTTAAGTAAGTGTGTATACAAATTTGGCTTCTGAACTGACATGAACTTCACAATATAAAAGCGTTGCATGCTGGTTGGTGCATCAAATCAAGTGTTTATTTAATAAAGTTAATAATTTCTTTCTTTCCAAAGCATACCTGAGGTCTTAAGAGACCTGGGACCTATTACACCCTGTCTAAATCTATTTAGACAAATTAAAATAAATAAATAAATTTTCTTTAGATATGCCTGGACAGTTTTCTGGTGTCAATGTTAATTGTGGCTGAATTGTTATTATCTATACCGCTTCTCCTCAGAGGGTTGCAGGGAGGGCTGGAGCTGATCCCAGCTGACATTGGGTGAGAGGCAGGGTACACCCTGGACTGGCAAATACTGGCAGACAAACATTCACAGTCACAGTCACAGCTACAGCTACAAGCAGCTTAGAATCATCAGTTAACCTCTTTGGATGGTGGGAGGAAGCCAGAGTACCCAGGGAGAACCCACACAGACACGGGGAGAACATGCAAACTCCACACAGAAGGGCCCCAGCTGCCCGGTGGGGTCGAACCAAGAACCCTCTTTCTGTGCAGCGACAGTGCTAACCACTGCACCACCATGCCACCCCAATTTAAATCATTTAAATCTAAAGGCCAACACTGACCTAATATGTAGCATGTCCTCCAGCTCCTCCTGGGGGATCTCAAGGAGTTCCCAGGCCTGATGGGACATAAAATCCCTCCAGAATGTTTTGGGTCTGCACCAAGGTCTCCTCCCAGTGGGACATAACCATAATACCTCCACAGGGTGGCACACCTCGACCTCAAACCTCAACGAGCTCCTTTTAATACAAAGGAGCAGCTAGTGGCCCTGAGATGGATACTGTTGAGGGCAATGGCTCCTGGTAGGGTCTTCCATGGAAAGTTGTTTTCTTGTCAAGCCTCTAGACCTTCGAAGACCCTTACGATGAGGTCAAAACAAGACATAGCCACTTCCATTGGAGAGGAAAAATGGGACTCTCCCTCCTGGGGCCATGCCTGAGAGAGAGGCTCAGCTGTGGGACTGCCCCAGTGTGGGCTCACCAAGCACGAGGGAAGGAATGAGGCTGCAATACCGTAACGGACTGAACTCTGGCTACTGAAAGTTAAATCTTTGGTTTCCCAAAGATGCATAAATAACACTGATAAGTATATACTGGTTAGACAAAAGCAATCGACAGAAACACCTGACTTGTATACAGACATTGTATGTTGTTGGCCATTGTTCTTTTTATATTTAGACTGTATTTTTTCACCCACTCGTATGTATGTACGTACATAGCATATATAATAGTTTTTTTTTTTTTTTTTTTACCTGTCTTTGTTAAGCTTTGTTGTTCTTGTTTTTAGCTGCATATCTGTAAATTGTTGTGTGTGCATGTACATTGAGATTTAAATTCCTTGCATGTGTTCCCGTGGTTGGTAAATAAAGCCTCTACACCTCTGTGGACCAACTGATGCTCTGCATTTAGACTCCAGTCCTCCTCCCCACACCAGAGCCCTCGCTGCTGAATGATTTAGACACAGATAATTGCCTTCCAATGGCCTAGATGTTGGTCTCTATCTAGTGTGGTCACGTGACTGTGTTGTATTCCAGCACCGAGCAGGCTGCTCCTGATAAGCTTGATTTAGCCTCTGCTGGGGGTTCAAAGGCAGCCCGCCTGCTGGGTTATATAACCAGGAGGCAACATGAGCTGCTCTGCACTGCACGGGGCCACAGGACCTGACCTGCTTGTTAACGGTCATCCTCCACTTTGCTGTGACACACATACAGAGGTCAGGTGGGTGCTGTCGGACACACACACACTTAAAAACAACAAAACCTAAAGAGTGAAAGATGATATTTGATGGGATAAACTGAATGACTGAATGAGCCCAGCCATCCTATACCACTGAGCAAAGATGCAATCAAACATGGATGATTTCACATGTGTGGCCCACATTCTGAACTGGTGCAGTGCTCAATTTCAGTGTCAGTATGGGGGAAATATCCACCTACTGCAACAGGCCTCATCAGCACATTTAAAAAGCATCCGTCATCCAGTGGAGCCACGATATTGCATTGTGGCATCTTCTCATTTGTCACCGTTGCCAGGCTTGGAGGCTGCTGCTCTTTCCAGCTCCAGGTTTCAGGCTGAAACATCCCCCGCAGCCACACACACACACACACACACACACACACACTGTCACCACAAGAGCAGCTCACTGTGGACACGATCCAGAGAATATTCCTGATCAAGTGCTGTCTAACGCAACTCTTCCTACGCCGTTTCTGTCCAAACAGAGAACGCGATGCTGCCCATCCCCCCCAGTCTGCTGCTGCCTGACTGGCGATGAAATGGCCCAGCTGTGCGCATGCTGTCCCAGCTCAGCTCAGCCTGGTTCGTGTCCCTCCCACATTGTGCAACCTCCGCTCTGGCCCCTGGCAGGGCCAAACATAACCTAACAGCCTAAGTGCATCTGTACATGACTGTTGCCAAGCAGGCCGCTGCCAATGGGGGGGTCGTCGTCGGGACATGGCAACGCTGTCGATGATCTGTCCAGATAGAGGAAGGGCAAGGTGAGAGAACGTGATGAGGAATAAGTGAGTGGAGTGGACGCAGTGATGCAATGCTGAGTGAAAACCTCAATAGGCAGTTTGACGTGGATACGCTCTGATCTAAGCTGCTGTGTCATGGTGTGATGACGACACGCACAATGTGTGTCCTGGCCATACTGTAATTACGGTCTTGGAATTGAAGTTAATCTCTTATTGACTGATTACCCTGTTGGCCCAAATAAACCAGGTAACACAGTATTTCCTTTCTACCTTTGGCGTCCTGTCAAAGCAGTACAGTATGAAAAGGTTTGGCCTAGAGCTGAAACAATGAGTCCATTCATATATTAGTCAACCAATAGAAAATTAATTAGCAATAATCGCTGAATTGTTTCAGTCCATTTTCAAGCAAAATCCCACATATTTGATGTTTCTGGGTTCTAAAAATCTCTCATTTTTAATCAGCCTAAATTGATGTGATTTGGACTGTTGGTCGGACAAAACCAGCTCTGGGAAATTGTGATGGGTGTTTTCACCGGTCTCTGACGTTTAATAGACCAAACAATTAATCAAATAATCGAGAAAATAATCATCGGATGAGTTGATAATGAATATACTGTACAGTTATTATATCGTTATATCTTTGGGTTTTTGTAACAACATCCATTGCGAAGACATCAGTTTTTGATGCTTTATGGACGTATTTATCTGTCAAATAATGACAAAAAGTAGAATGAATGATGATGAAAATAAGCAGTGGTTTCCTTGACAGTATATCCATTTTAATACTGGAGTAATCTTTGAACCAAACTAGGTTATTCCAGAGTTCTGACATTCACACGAACACACACTACAGGACACTAGCTAACTGAGTTATTTTTGAGTATAGATATGTAACTGGTGTGCATATTGAGTCTGTTGAGACCAGTTCAGTAAATGAGTTGTACGCAAAGGGACATGCCACTGAAGCTGGTGGAATGAGCTTGAAGTGGATGGAGTGTGGTGGGCATTTCCTCACGAGTTCAAGAATCCACCCTACTTCCCACAGCACGAGATGACGGCGGGCTGATTTGTGAAGTGTTTTTCCTTCTCACATTAAGCACCTTAAGCATTATTGTTGACCAGGTGCAGCTCTTCTTGATTCGTTAGGCCGTTTCAAAATGAGATGTCGGGCAGAACTGAGGCATATGACTGTGACTGGAGTGAAAGTAGGGCAGCGGCAGCCTGGAGGTGAAAGAAGTGGGGTCATACAGGAAGGCTACTGTTAATCCCAGACTGTCTCGAAATAGAGATTGAAAGCACTCTAGTTTACAGTTCTGGAACTTTGGAGGTTGCTCGAGGTTAATGCCTGTTAAAATGGAGTTGTTCCTTGCCACTGTCTCCATGGTGGGAATAGTTGGGTCTCTGTAAATAAAGAGTTAATCTAGACCTGCTCTACATGAAAGAGTGCCCTGAGATAACTTGTTATGATTTGGCACTATATAAGTAGAACTGAATTGAATTTAGAAACAGTAAAGCAATAGTTTGACATTTATTGAATTGAAATGCACATTATCTGTTTTCTGGCAGGGAGTTAGATGAGAAGATTCTCTACACTGGCTCCCTGTAAGGGTAGTTTCATGTTCACTGCGGCATTAAACACTTTCACTCTTTCTTTAAAATCAAACTCACACTTCAAAACAAAACATGGCAGCTGTCAGTACTTAGTATTATTATTGAGATCATTGTTTGATTGCCCTGCGTTATAAGTGGGCTATGAGATTTGAGGATAAAATTTCATTGTGATATTTTTTTGTATGGTAAATAGTAAATGGACTTTTACTTATATATCCCCTTTCATCCGTTGAAACGGTTCCCAAAGCACTCTATAACCAATATTGCCATTGCGAATCAAATGGGTTTTATTCATTCATTCATTCATTTATTCATTCATTCATTCATTCATTCATTCATTCATACCGCTTATCCCGAAGGGTCGTGGGGGGGTACTGGAGCCCAGCTGACACTGGGCGAAAGGCAGGGGAACAGTCAATCACAGGGCAGACAAACAGACATTAACATTCACACACATTCACACACATTCACACACCAATGGGGATGAAGTTGCCATGCTGGCCTCCACTGGGGGCAACTCAGGGTTCTTGCCCAGGGACACTTCGACATGTAGGCAGGAGGAGCTGGGATCGAACCACCAACCCTGGGGTTAATGGACGACCGCACTACCCTCTCAGCCACAGCCGCCCATAAATAGGTTTTACTGTATGTCAAATTCTGCCACGTACGCACGGTGCTGCTTTTGTTTGGAAAGTTTGACATTTTTGCTTACCCACGTCTTGTTTCTTCCTCGTTCATCATGTTCCTGTCTATGCGTGTCAGACCGACCTCTTGTACTGTGTTGTCACATACGCACGCACACAAAGTGTTGCCGTCTCTCCTATTAGCTTCGATAACTGGCCGTAGGTAGATGACACGGTGTCGCGCTGACATATTTACAGTACTGCTACAGTGCATTTTGACAGTGGGAAATGACATAATGAGTGTCAGGATTTGGTGTCAGAATCCCCAGGATGAAAGAGCACACTTTTCTTTCTGCAACAGTCAAATAAAGTAAATGACAGTACTCCTGTACAGTACACGCACCATTAAGACAACACTTGAACACTGACTTAATGGTGTTTGTTCAGCCAGTGTGGACAAACACAATCATAAGCTGATGTGTAGTTGCAAGCGGGAGGGACTGACCGGTGTGACAGGTGCTGGTGGAGGTGAAGTTGGAGCAGGGACAGGGTGCACAGGCTTCGGTCAGGGAGGTTCCAGGGCGGCGGTAGAAACCAGGCTTACACTCCTCACAGTTGGATCCCTGGGTGTTGCCCTCACAGTTCAGACACACACCTGGAGGATGGAACAAAGGTCACATGATTACTTAGAGGGGTATTTCCTGGATCTGCATGCTTCAATCAACACAAAACGTGAGCTAAGCCGGTTATATAACTTACTACCTTTTTATTAAACTGCAAAATGGTTCCTCCGGTATGGAGATTTGAGGACTAATAGCTTTGAATTCGGGCTGACATTCAGTTTCTATTAACATAATTTCATACCAGAAACAATATAAAGTTGCATGTGTTTACTGTTCCACTAGAACTGTATTCATATATCACAGTACAAAATCCACTATGTGGCATGGCCTTCATCACTCAGCAGATTTTGCATTTTGCTGTGTTTTATCAATTTCACGTAGCAGGGAAAATTGTCTCAGGATAAGGAGTTTTATTTAAGTACTGATACATGTGATCAATCAAAACCACATTGTAGCCATCAGGACATTTGTGAACCAGATCAGATTTTAAAAAGAAGGCCAACTTGTCATCCAAATTGTCATGCTCTGCCCGGACCATGCCCACTTCCTGTTTTATTTTGGTATCTCTGCAGTCACTCCTTTTCAGTTGCCTTTACTTCCGGTCCATGTCCCTCATCCCCATCAGTGATATGAGTTTCACCTGTGCCTTATCATCAGCTCCCCAGGGAGATATTTAAGCCCAGTTGCTTTCCTCTCTGTTGCTAGGTTGTCTCTTCTCTAGTCAGTGAGCAACACAGCCATTCTTGCGTTATCGCCTCGTGTATGACGTATTCTCTGTGCCTTTGACTCTGCCCTCAGCTTCTCCCCATGGACTTGGATCGCCCACCTGGATTTTGGACCTCGGACTGTTCTCTGGACTCTGCCTTTGTTTATAGTTTGTCTAACTATTGGAGACAAAATTCAGCACCTTCTGCCCTCAGCTGGCACTGACTTATCTCTCTTTCATCAACTAAATGCAATGATTTCTTCATCTAAGCCTTCAACGTGTCTCTTAGATACGGTCCCATCTAGGCTGCTAAAATAAGTTTTACCATTAGTTAGCACTTCCTTACTAGATATGATCAATCTGTGCTTATTAAAAGCCTATGTACCACAGTCCTTTAAAGTAGCTGTAATCCAGGATCTGGATCCAGGGGTATTATCAAACTATAGACCAATATCTAACCCTCCCTTTCTCTTTAAGAACCTTGAGAAAGCAGTCGCCAATCAGTTGTGACTTCCTACACAACAATAAGTTGTTTGAGGATTTTCAGTCAGGATTTAGTGCATCATAGCACAGAGGCGGCACTGGTGAAAGTTACAAATGACCTATTTATCAGATCGATATCGGTTTGTACATGTTAATGATGAATCGTCCATGCACACCAAAGTTAGTCATGGAGTTCCACAAGGTTCTGTGCTTGGACCAGTTCTATTCACCTTCATATATGCTTCCTCTAGGTAATATTATCAGGAGACACTCCATACATTTTCATTGTTGTGCAGATGATACCCAATAATATTTAACAAGCATATTTATCAATCAAGCCTGATGAAACCAATTATTTGTTAAGTCTAGGCTGGACTATTGCAACACTGGGGGGAAGCAACCATTCGCTGTGGCCACTGTTTTCGAAACACATTGTTGGTGAGTTCAAGGACATTCAGACATCTGAGATTTAAGGGTTAGTTCAGGCTTCAAATATTGCATGAAGTTAGCACAGTCACTGCCATGACCTTGCAATACAGAAATTGTTTATTGTATTATACATTTAAATAATTTATTTCATTACTTGCATAAAAAACAACTGACTTATTATTATTATTGTAAATATTTGTGACTGTATTACCACTATCATTATGTTTGTAGTTGAGACTCTGTCTGCGGCTGAGTTGTTGTGCCTCCATGATCACAGACAGCGGTCGTGTAGACATGACTAAACCTACCCACAGGCTACGTAGCTTGCTATATCTTTGCATAACAGTGGTTTCAACCATGAGCTGGAAGAGTGTGCAGGCTCCACTTCCAACCATGCACTAACCCCGTGTCAACAGAGGAGCTGCTAATAAGTGAAATCAGCTGCACTCATTACACGTTAAATTGCTAGTTGCAGAAGGGTCTGGCCTGGGGAAAAGTGCTTCCTTACACTAAATTGTGGAGCCGTGATGTGAAATAACAGCTTTCACACTGCTTTTGTTGATGAATGACAGGGTTTCTGAGTGAAGAAATGTGGATTTCCAACACCCCAATTTTATAGAGCAGGTTTTAAACACGTGCACTCAAGGTTCAGAGGTGAATATCAAATCATAGAAAACTTCGCTCTTGAAAAGTGATGTTGCTCTAAAAGGTTTCTGTGCATTCTTCTCTTCAGTCTTAAGATATTATCTCAGTTGAGTCAGCATGGGGACAATCGGTCTCTGTGCTGTTGGAAACGACGAGTCCCTGTCATGTAAATTCCATTACTACCCGTTTGGCAATAAATAACTGGATTAGCAATAATTTCCTAAAGTTAAATGAGGACAAAACAGAAGTCCTACTTGTCGGCCCTAAAGCAAAGAGAGAAATGCTTCACGTCCCATATTAACAAGGTGATGAAAACATCATTCTTCCACCTTAGAAACAGCTAAAGTACGACCATTTCTAGATCAGACGGACTCAGAAAAACTGATTAATGCTTTTATTTCAAGCCGACTCAATTACTGTAATGCACTTTTTATTGGCCTCCCAAAAAAATCCACTGACAGACTTCAGCTCATTCAAAACTCTGCAGCTCGGCTGTTAACCAGAACCAAGAGGAGAGAGACATTAGTCCAGTTTTAGCTGCTTTGCACTGGCTTCCTGTAGCATTTAGAATTGATTTTAAAGTCCTTCTTCTTGTGTATAAAGCCATTAAGGGACTAGGACATTTAGCTTTTTAGTGGTTTTAAAATAATTTTACTTTTATTCATATCTTTTCCTGTGTCCTGTGTTCTGTGTTCTATATCTCTTAATTGCATTTTATCTCATTGACAATCTCAGCTGTGAAGCACTCGGTGCAATTATTTCTTTTTGAACACTTTGAACTGCGTTTCTTGTATGAATGGTGCTCTATAAATAAAGTTTATTATATTATTATTATTATTAAAAGTTCATTTGGCTGATAGTTTTTTGTACATTCAAAACAATACTGCTTTGAGTTATTAAAAATACTTTGCTACCACTGAATGCTCAAAACATGAGCACAAAGTGTGTAGAAGAAGCAGCATGGGAAAAGACTTCAGATAAACGGGAAGGAAATGAAGAGTGAGTAATTGAGAAAAAGTTTTATTTCTCCACAGATTACGATGGTTCCTCTTTATACGAACTGGTTTTCTATGGAAATGAGTCTGAACACCTCCTGAACGCCTGCTAGTAGTTCACTCGAGCCAGTAAAAAGGCAGCATATGCTTAGTTGTATTAGGTATATTTACAATTGGAAAATGATCTGTATCTGATACGAACAGTGGCAAGAAATCAGACTTTAGTGTATTTGTGCACTCTGTGAAAGATATCGTAACATGTTTTTTTGCCTGGCAGTGGTGTTTGTCCAGCAGTAAAGGTCCTTATAATATATATATATATATTCACCTTCCACTGATTTTACACATGAACATCAGTTTACTCGTCATGGAGAGTGCTACTCAGTCTGAAATCAGTTGCGTAATATCTTCTGTGACTCTGGAGGAGCTTTGTCAAGTCTTAGAAAACAACCCTGATGATGTCATCATTTCTGTTGACACCACAGTCACACTTGAATTAAGCTGACTGTTTTATTTACCCTTTACTTTCTGAAACATTTGCCAATTCAACTGCAAAATGTTCTAACTTCCTTTGTGAGTGAAATTACAGATGGTGCATGTCCATGTCAGCTCTACAGACATCAACAGGGGTGTTCTTGAATCATATTCCCATGGAGGCAAAACTAAATCTAAACTATTTCCAGCAACAGCTGTATCAGAAGAGATCTGTGGAGAACCAGAGTGCCAATGTTGTACCAGGCGTTGTGGTTTATGAGGAGCAAAGAAGGCTCTAGACCATAGCACAGTTAGCCTATGACACAAAAATGACACAAATAAAATTGATGGATGTGGCAGTGTATTGTACTGTATCCGTTAAAGAGTAATACAGAAAGTACTGTGTATCATACTCAGGGCTGAACAGTATTGCAGTGTATTACACACGATGTGTTCTTAAGAATACGTTTGATAACTGGAACCTGCATTCCAGGCAAGAAAGCTACATGTAATAGACTATGCACGAATTCTCTATTTTTAACAATTATGTGACAGCCCCTCCCTAACACGCTCACTTGCTGTGTTTAAGAAGTGGACACAGAGAGGTAGTTTCTTGCTCTTCGCTGTGGAGACCACCGGCCTCTGTTTGCTTCGAGTCCATTTGCAAAGGGTCTGAATAAAACTGGCAGAAAGACAGATCTTTGTCTTTTCCCTTTATTGATACAGATTTCCACCACAATGTTTTCATCACATAATGGACTCTGTTTTTGGCACCATGTGCCCCCACTCTGGATAGTCCTGGAGCTCATTGTTTTGGCTTCACTGTTTTGGTCCAGCCTCTCTGCTCTCAACAGCCTCTTTTTTTCAGCAGCAGCAGCTTCAGAGAAGAAGCTGTAAAACTGTAAAAAGCTGTATACGTGACTCCACACAAGGCACAAGAAGAAGGCACAGTTGGAGACACGAGTCACTGATAAGGCAGGAAACAGCACCCCCTACTGTTCCAAACACTACTGCTTCACAGGGTGAAGATTCATTGTTTCCATCACAGACATATAGAAATACCTGTTCACAAATTTGAAAGCACTATCCCTAATACTCACACTAACAGTGTTGTTGTGGATTGTGCAGTAGCAGTTATAATAATAGTTTGGAGGTGTTTGCTCTTTGTCAATCAACAAAAATCAGGTTTCCTTTCCCAAAAGTGCCTTAGTTGTGGTAAAAGTGGTTTGATTTGATTCATTTTGATAAAAGTGACTGAGCAGGCCGTGGAGGACACAAGTTCTGTGGAGTGCTTCGCCAACTCTGGTTAAATTCAAACGCGCTACACCAGCTTACACAGTTGACATAAATATTATTTATGTCATTGTTTCATATGTTTCGTTTACATATATTTATATGATGTATTTTCACGCAGAAGTAGTGTTACATTCCGTGTCGAGCAGGGACACATTTAGATGTTACAATTTCCACAGAGAAGACAACGAAGCAGCGGGAGAAGTTTATACTCTGCTTAAAGTTAAGTTTAAAAGTTATTGCCCGTGTGAAGATTCATTCCCTCTTGGTTGTGTGCAGCCAGCGAGGTATGTTCATTTACATGTTTCTGTCTCATTGTGCATATTTACGGTTGCGTTTAAACAAATTGTGTGTGATACGAATGCATCATAAATGCACACACTGTCATGTATTTGAACAGTTTGAAGGTGGGTATGATGACGGAGAGGTTGACTGAAGTGCAGATGAATAAATCAGCAACAGAAGATCCACGGTGTTGTGTATTTCCTGGAGGGAGTGAAACTGTCAGTGCTACAGTTAAAGCAACATTATGCAATAATTTGTATCTCCTGCGACTTGCCCCCCCCCTACAGTTTTTCGGAGTGCAGATCACCCTCATGGACAGCTGTACACGTGCATTTGTTGACCAGCTGAAGGATCTGGATTTGGTGGGCTTATGATCAAAAACTAGCGAGTCACCAACTTTGCTAACACAGCCAAACATCAAGCAAGAACAACAACACAAGACGCAGCAAGCCAGCTAATATTCCTCACTGGTAAGAGTCTTGCAGCCTTTTACTGTGTGAAGCTCTCGCTAACCACTAAAAGCCAGTCCCAGAACATTTTCTTAATTTTCACGTGCCCATTATATTGATGTTTACAGTAAAGACTAAGACAAAACACCAGCTCTTGGTTTTAGGCAGGATGAGCTCCAATATTCCCTCTGAAAGAGCATGAGAAATGTACATGTAGCACATTCTTATGTCATCATTCACCAGCCGATGAATAATAATAATAATAAACTTTATTTATATAGCACCATTCACACAGGAAATGCAGTTCAAAGTGCTTTACAACAAAGATTTTAAATGCATTTGATTAGTGCAAATCATTTTTATCTTGCCTTGCCATTTCCGGGGCAACTTCGGGTTGTGATCCGACTCTGTCAAGATCCAAAATGTGACAATAAGTGGGAGATAGCTCTGATTGACTGCTTATCTTGATATGGTTAAGCTGATGGCGAGACTGGAGTCCAGAGAGAAATGCATAAAGTGTACACCAATGACAAAAACCCTACTTCCCCCACTGACAAGTAAAAAGAAAAAGAGTGAGATCCCAGAGAAGAGCAGTATTTATTGTATTATTTATGGACACCGGTGATGTGAGTGTTATGTGTTCTGCTGCTATGATCATGCCGATGACGCTATGCTGATATGTGTATTTGTGATTGTTGATTGATGTTTCTGTGTAAAGGAATAACTGTGTATTTTTATTTACTGAATGTTTTAAATGTGAAATATGGGTAACAAACAGTCCATAGCAGAAGCTATTAAAACAAACAAAACAAAAGCAAATCATTGCCTGAGACTAAAGTTGAGAACAAATCAATACCAAAATCGTTAGAAGATACTAAAGTTAACAATTCTACACATACAAAATGGCTACTGCTGATTGGCTATCACTAAAACTACAATGCAGAAACTAATTCGGTTACATAGATACCAAATTTTCTCTAACACACAGAACCAGCAGAGTCCAGTAAACAGACAGAGATAACAATGGTGTGGTTTCCCTAAACTAACTAAAAGCTTGTTGGAGTTGTGGGAAGACAAAAGAAAAAAGATGTTGTGTGGTTGCCTTTCACGGGCCGTATGAAGGAGCAAGCAAAATACGGCTGGCAGAGAAAATGTGTGGCCCTAGTGAAGGAAATTCAGTCTGGGGTTTCCAGTACGTGAGTGTGTGACACGAGGGAAAAGCGTCGTGATAACGGTGTGTCTGAAAAGATGGGGGACATGATAGAAAATGTGCTAGATATTTAGCCTCAGAAATGACAAAGATCAAGACACCCTGAAAATGCACCATCGAGTGCAAAAGCCATGTTATACGGTTTTGGGCAAAGCGACAGGGAAGGTCAACCCCTGAAAAGCTGCTGTTGTTACTGAGTAATGTTAAACTGCTAGAGATAATGAAGATAGTAATGTTTCTCTCTATCCAAAACTTCAAACTGGCACACATACAAAAGAGCAAAATGTTGTGACAAAACAGACTGTAGATGATTTTATTCTTCTTGCAATAACTACATTAAAAAAACCCATTTAAAAATAGAGAATGAAATGAGAATCAGGAGATTCCTGGCACCACGCACACAGGGGAGGAGCTCACAGACACAGGGCACGAGGACGTCTCTGCGTGACGTGCCTCGGCCACACGGACAGAGAAGAAGAAAAACGGCGACAGTTACACGTGAGCAAACAAAACAACATTACGTCCTCAACATCGAACCAAACAGGCTCAGTAACGAGAGAGTGTAGTGAACAGATTATTAAAAATAAAAATAAAGGATTGTTATGAAACCAGAAACAAGAGCACAATGCACTTTCTATTAATCCCACTGAAGATCCAACTGTGCCAGTTAATTAGTAATTAATAGTTAATTAATGAAAAGGTTAATGGGACTACTGTTGATGTTTTGGTAAAATAGCGGTGCTAATATTTCAGCTGTAAAAGCTAAGGAACAAGTATGTGTTACTACTGTAGGCGCGTCAGGCCAATGTCTAAAATATCTAATGCTGCAGTTGAAGGGTCAGATATACAGCATACGTTTCTGATTTCTGAGAAAAAGCCCAAACAACTTCACGAGACGAGATTTGTTATGTAAATGACGTGCTACTATTCATTGTACTAGAGCTGAATTGTATTTAACTCTTCCTGATAACAGAGCATCACAAGCTTTTCAATTTTTGTGCGATGTTCTGTACTGCTGGACATTTCGCAAATGTTGATATAACAAACATGTTCACTGTTTCAAACATACAAGATATTGCTAAAACATCAAAAATGTGCATCTTTAATGTCTGTCTTGCAGTGCCATTGTACAGCTGCATTTAATCCTTCACATGAGTTTAGGAGTTTGGCTGATCCATCTTTAAATATTGAAGATGATATGTGCGGGTCCACAGGGATGTGCTTTAGCGATCAAATTAACAGATTTGCAGAGTAAATTGTTCCAGATTGACAATTCACATCCACACATCACTGCTGCAGTGAGACTTGGATGTGAACCAAAACTAGAGACCAAAAAGGATTTTTGTAATGCAACTATACAAACATTGATTTGTACCCAGCTTTGTTTTTAATACCTTTACAGCCAGACAGACAATATTTGTTTGCTTTTACCTAAAGGGAAGCAATTCACCTGGCTAAAGTGTACGATGTACGCAGCAGCGGTAAAAAGAGATTTGGAAGATTTACAGTTTCAATATTGAAACTGTAAATCTAAATATTGAAAATATTACATTACCGTCCTGTTGCCTACTGCTCGTCTCGACTTTCCTCAGTAATCCTTGGTGTGCCAAATTGTTTGAGATCAGTGGCCGTTGTTGCTATTTTGTGCTGGGTCATGACTGCCGCTTTTGCATGTACCTCATTCAGTATTACAGATTTCAAACACATCTGCTATTCAGCATATGACAGCAGCTCGTAGGTCAGGCTACGAGGCAATTATTCTGTCAAGTTCATACAGATGCTTAAAGTGCTCACTTCCCTTCAATTCATCTCAGCTTTTTCTATATAGCGCCATATCATAACAAAGATATCTCACAGCACTTTTTCATGTAGAGCAGGTCCAGACCGACTCTTTATGTACAGAGACCCAGAAATTCCCACCATGAGCAGCACCAGGAGACAGTGTAAAGGAAAAACTGTCTTAACAGGAAGTAACCTCGAGCAGAACCAGAACCAGGCTCTGGGTGGGCGGTCATCAGCGAGAGAAAGAGAGAGAGAGAGAGAGAGAGAGAGCACTTCCTGGGTGCTTAATAATTGGAAAGATGAAGAGCTCCTCCTCATGGTGTCACCACCATGATCACCACCAGCATCCCCTGTCTGCACTTCATCAGGTCGAGATGGAGATCTGCTACAAACAGAATCAGCTCTTAATATATCATGACATAGTTTACCATATGATGATGTACTTAACGTACTGTATCATGATGCATAGGAAAATTGGCACTAAAGAGTAGGAACATAATGTCAGGGTGGCTGAGCGGTGATTCCCAAATGAAATTGGGAATCACAGTCTGTAATATGTTTGCTTGCGGTATGAAAAAACAGTGTTAGTGTCATTTGGAATACTGTGTTCAGAATAAAGAAGTTCCTCTTCTGAAAAGAAAGGGTCTCATTCACAATGAATAGCAGCTCTCTCAACTTCTGTTCCACAACAGAGATGCTGTGTAGACATTCCATGACGTCTATGTCATTCCATGAGGTGCGCAATCAGAATCCAACAATCCCAACTTCATTTATTGTAGGTTTACTGGTAAAAGGCCTTGCAGACATTCAGACTGAAAACAACACAAGGTGCTGCGTTGGTGAAGGCATGTTGTTTCAGGTAGCAGGGAGACCTGAAACAACCGAGGGGGCACTCGGTCATGATGTGGAACAATCCACCTGAACTATCTGTAATTGGAACACTGACATTAGTTACAGGGTCAAGTCCTTGTTATTAATGACACCTGGTGGACGTTAAGTGAGTTGCAGTCGTCCGCATCCTAAAATCTAAAATGTAAATTGACACAGATGGCTCCTTGTCAGTGTAAAATCTATTTTAGTTTAGTCTGTAACACATTAAATGATAATTCTGGTACTTTTAAGCCTGGGCCCTATTTTTAAAACTTTTGGGGTATAAATGACTAAGATACAACAGGTTTGGTAGAGGTCCAGTAGATCGCTGGCAACCTCGAGATGGGCTGCAAAGGCTGCTGTGGAATCCTTGCACCTACGAACGTTACGAATGTTTTCTCCTTGGAAAAGTTTCTTTGGAAAAAACATTCGTAAACCAGCCAGATGTCCCTCGCTTCTTTGCCACACTTCGAATGCAACTTATAATAAACTTCAATACTATGAGGGAAATCAGCTGAGTCCTCTGAGTTCAATGTGCAGAAAGTTTAATGTCAATCAACAATTACAGTCAAACCTGGATCGGTTCATAACGCAACCTCCTGATACATGCATGCAGGGACGACTGGTATCAATGGGCTAACAGGGCTCAGCCCTCCCTGTCCTTTACAATAAATATGATAAAATAATTGTAAAAAACCTTAAAACAGATAGTCTTCAATTTTGGTGGGACCTAGAGGAGCAACAGAACCAAAAAGTCACAAGAAAAACGCAGGAAATAGAAAGAAAAACGCAGGATATATTGAAATGGCCTTATTTTTTACAGCCCCAACTCAGCGGCATCAGCGTCCAATCAGATTCGTGTTAAGTGAGTGACAGGTGTCGTGGCACGCCCCCTTGATTTGCTGATCATTTGGGCTAAATTCATTCAGTGAACAGACAGGGGGCGCAGCGTCCAAACCATGTTGACAGAACACAAAAAGACTAAATCGTAAGTTGAAGCTGTCAGTAAAGCTGCTGTATCAATGTTGGGTAAAGTTAACATGAGGGCCAC
>JAVQJV010034517.1:0-24975 GCA_036024995.1 Gadopsis bispinosus
CTTTCTCTTGCATCTCTGTCTAAAATTTCAGAATAGTCTCACTGATTTTCCTGGACTAATCACACTGAGTCCCATTTCAAAAGACGTTAAAACCTGTCCCGAATTTTGTTGTACATAGGCAGGTATATGTCAAGGATTTTACTTTTTAGGCACTTTTTCTACAACTTTTGATTTGATTTTTGTTAAATTATGTATTTCATTGAAAATCATTGATTGAAAGTTTGTTGACTTATAACCAGATTATAGCAAAAAAGAAGTAATGCCAGATGTGGTTTTATTACCATATAGCACTTGAACACCTATCCTGTGGAGGTTTAGAATAAGTGGTACATTCAGGTTATTTTATGTTAGAAACAATGTCAGACTAGTTTTGATATTTAATAACATTCACATTCACATACTCTACCCCTCTTTGGTGGACAGACCAGTCAAATACGGTGGCTGATGGTTGTCATTTTAACTATCTCCTGGTGACCCTTCATTTTGTTGTGTTTGTGTGCAGGAGAAGGAATCCACCATGATGCAGGAACAAAATAAGAAACTAACAGCAGAGGTGTGTTGTCTGTTACTTTTCACACAACTTTATTCTGTCATCATACACTACAGTTAAACACTTTGCGCATTTAAATGTCATTCTGACTTTTTCAGCTCAAGAGCCTCCAGCAAGAGAGAGACCAGGACAAGATCAGCTCGAACAAGATCAGGGCTGCACTTCAAACCCTTGAGGTAACACCTTAGATTCAATTTGGAAATGTTTAATTATTTTTCTCCTTTATTCATCCCACCAGCGTTTGCATTTGTCATTTTACATCTTCAAACAAGCTCCTGATTTGTTGTGTCATGTGTTTCTTCAGCGTGGAATGGATGAGGCTCAGTTAGGGCTGCAGCATAGGGATGAGGTTATTCATCAGGTAGGAACAGAGACACTAGACTGTATAAGCAGTGAGTAACCAAAAATTTAAGATTTCCTCATAAATATTGATCTTTCTCTTTGGAGTTCTCTCTGAATATCTTGACAGTTATTTGTCTTTCAGTATTTGAACATGAATTTTTTTTAATGTGTTTGTAATAGAAAAACCTGCAGTTAAAGCACTCGGAGGAAACTGTAGAAGAGTATTCCAACATCATAAAGGTAAAGATCATCCATTGTTACTCAGTTAAGAAAGAAAATCCCAAAAAGTTAAAGTTATGTTAAAATCTTTCTTACTTCAGTGATAATTTGACACTATTGTGTACAATTACACTACTACAAGTACACTATTGTGTACATGAACATGCGAGGTATCCTTATTCATCATATAAATTACTTAAACTGAGATTTGCAATGTGAGTGCCACAGTCATTTGTGATATTGTATAAGCAGTGTTGAAACTGCTTTGTGAACAGTACAGGAGCACATGTCCAACATTGTCCCTGGTTATGTGCACAGTATCCACTCAGACTTTAATCTGACATTATGAGCTGTTAACGTGTGTTAACATGTTTCTCTGCTCCAGGATCTCAGGCTGACAAATCAGCAGCTGAGGAAGCAGTTGGAGAACAGACTGGATGAGGCCTCATTGTAAACCTGACACACACAATCCTCTTGAGTGTCATAACGTACAATCTGTTTGCACTCATATATATACTCAAGCATCTGCTTTTGGTTTCCAGTGCTTTTGTGAATGACCTGATGGGAGAAAAGGAAGGATCGCCCAGCTCCCCTCTGTCCTTCGCAGAGGAAATAAAGCTGCTGCCCTCTTCAACTGATGTGAAAACCAGCATGTCAGACACCACAGATCTTGGACATGTATGACCTCAACTTCCTGTGTTTAGACTTTTGAACTTGAGACAATGTAAAATACGCTCCAGTTTATTGGGTACACCTAGCTAAGTTAATGCAGTCTAATACAGCAGTCCTGCAATAAATCCTGCCTTCATGAAGTGTTCAGTTTTGTTAATGGTATTGATTATTTTGGAGACTGCAGTTTGTCATTCTGTTGAATTGTATTGCTTTATCCTAACGGATGTTTCTATTATTTTGTCTACCCCATTTATATCAATAAGGGTAGGCTAAATAACAAACACTTCCCTGTACAATGCAATACAGTTCAACATCACTACAAAGTCCTCCAAAATGATTATTACATCTTGTACTTCCACAACTAACCACTAGAGTGTGCCACTACAAAGCCCAGATTCAAACCCTGACTGTTGAACAGCAGCTACCTGACTGTAGATGTAGAAATGAGGAGGTTGTGATGTCTGGTACTGTGTCTGCAGGAGGAAACGGAGGCTGAGGAGCTGCTGAAACCTCAAAGTCTAACAGTAGACCTTCAGACCAAAAGGTACTTGAGTTTCACATCATGAAACAGCTCTGATAGACTTCAGTATGAGATGCATGAAAGTTCAAACTATAACAAGATTATTCTGTGTAGGAACAATAAGAATAATTGTATTTCAATCTGTTTTCTCATTCGTTGTCGTCCCTCTTGTTTGTCCATTGACTAAGGTGTGCAAGTATCTTGGAGACAGCCGTCCAGAGAGCAGGACTGTTCATGCTGTTCGTCTTCATTCTCATCTTTTTGGCTTCGGGACGCTGTGCAGGAAGCTTTTTTTCCAGCAGAACCCTGTGGAGCAGTGCATGGCTGATTCTACAGCCCTACTGCAGTGTGCATTATGGGGCTTTACCTCCTATTTGATAAAAAAAAAAAGAACTCCCTCTTATAAACATGTTAACTACATTTATCTGGCTCATTGTGGGGATTTCATTTTCTTTTGTAGCTGAGTATGCTTTCTACCCAGCATATCATAAGGCTGAAGGTTTTACTTTAAATAGTTGTCTTTTTACAAAACAAACTATGACATTTATGAAATTTGCAGTGGGATATAAATCGTTTTGCATATTTATGAGGAGTTTGGGTAGCTGTTATGTTATCTAATGACCTTTTCACACCTATTTCACTTGCAGTTATTTAAAGAGTATATTTACATTTTTTCTCTCTGTCTTCAAACAATAATCACATGTCCATTGAAAAAGGTTTAGTTTGCTGGAATTGTTTCTCCTGTTGAAGCACAAGGGGGAATTTTGGAAGTTTGGAAGAAACCCACTTCATTTGTCTTTTTTACACAGAAAGGGCACTTTGGATTTTGTACCCAATTACTTACATTAAAATCGTTTTAGGAAGGGATCTCTTTGCGTCCAGTGTGGGGAAACCGTTACAGCATCCAATAACTCCTTCAGTGTACGTCCTGTATGTGTTCATGTGGGTATTGTCTTAAGGTTGATTTGAATAAAGTGACCCTACCCTTTAACGAAGAGATGAGTTCTTAGTTATTCTAAATAAACAGGCTGACTCTTCTCAGCCAACCTTTCCCAGGTAAACTTCATTATGCCCTCATGTTGAGTAAAAGTTGCACCACATTTGTAGCGGCCACAAAAAAAATCCTTTGTTTTTCTTTATAGTGAGAGCAACTATGGCAGTTTCCAGAATAGTCTGCCAGGAAGACCATAACACACACCAATAGCTAAATTAGCTATTAACCCATTGTTACTTTTGTAAATGACATGCACCAGTAACAGCTGAGCCTCCCCCTGCCGCCCCACCCAGCTGAAGGCGCTCCCTGCTGGTCGTGTCTGTGATTCCGGGAAACACTGCCTCCCAGACTGAAGATCATAAAGGAAGGGGGGGGGAGGGATCAGATTTAGGGCAGTAGGGATGTGAGGACGGTGCAGGGATTGTTTTTTTATTTTTTTTATATAGGTGCTGGCTGATGATTCATTGCCTTCGCGTGTCTGCTGGAGTTTGAGGATGCGGATGCGGCGCCGGATGCTGCTGAGATGCTGATGACGGGCCGAACATATCGAACGTCCTCCTGCACCGCGGATGGAGCCCCAAAGCTAAAATAACTGAAAGACGATAAATAAGAGAAAGAGAGCAACGGGTCGGTTTGATCCAGCCGGGGTCCGGAGCGGCCGTGTGCGGAGGAGTGACGGCAGCGGGGGGGGGGGGCGACATGTTCTGAGCGGCGGCGGGATGAAGGCGCCGAGGAGACCGCGGCAGACGCGGCTGCTCCCCCGGCTCTGCGTCTGCGGAGTCGGTCTGCTCGCAGCCGCCTGGGTCTCCCTCTTCAGTGATGTTACAGGTGCGTCTCGGGCAAAACATCGCGTGGAACCCGTCAGGATGTCGCCTCCGCTAAACTCGTGTTGCCTGTTTGCGCGCAAATGACACCGTTTGAATGTTGAATTGCAGCGATAACAAGGAGACATTGCAGCCGTGAGACAGTTTCAGCTGCACAATAGACAAAAGAAGTAAAGTTGGCTAGATGTCATGCTAAACTTATTGTATTTCACAAACACATTTCACATTAGGAGAGGCCTGACTCGTATATGGGACATGTTTGATCAGTCGTGTATATTTATATGTCAGTCCCTGTTTCCAGGCTCCCATGGACCCACAGCGGATCGTGACATCTTGGTCAAGAGAGAGCTCGTCCAGGAGAAAGAAGACAACAACCATACAGACGGTGTTTCCACGTCTGGTGAGACGAGTTAACCAGCATTTTTAAGTTTGGTTTGGGATATTCATGCCGTAAAGAATCTAAAGTCACTGATGTGCCCTGTGTCCCTTCTCTATGAATCTGTCTTAAGTCTGTCTCCTAGATCTTCCTCCCACCTCATCCCTCATTTATTCCAACTCTGTCACGTCTAGATGTTTAAACACAGTTCGGCCTTTGAGGGACCCGGTTGCTAGGGAACTGAATGCTGAGTTTGTGGCCGGATGGCCTGTGCATCTGTGTTCAGAGTGCCTGCCCTGTGGTAATGACCAGCTGATGGAGTAGCTCATCAGCAGCTCTCTCATTGCTCGCATCTCTTTGGCCACTGACAGCATCTTCGTGTCTGATGTGAGATGAAGAGACTTTGTAGCCAATTACCGAGAACACGTTGAGCTACATTTATTGAACTAGAACAAACGTCTTGCCTCGGGGAAACACAGAACAGATTAACTTCAAGGCCTCAAAGACGATGCTGTTTTCAAGAGCACCGCCTTGTTCTGGATGGTAAAAATACACTGTTTTGTTCTGACTGCCAGAAACAAAATGATGTGACAGGTTGTCATGATATATGTGTCTCCATCCCTAGATGTGATGCACGTTTAGCCTCTAACTGCACAAAGTGGCCACTGTGCAGGACTGTATCCACTCTTGACACACGTTTCACTTGGCTGTTTGTGATCCGGACTCAAAATTAAATCAGAAAACCTTGTGGGCAAAGTCACTTTGGGGGCAGCTTTCTGGATCATTTTCTTGCGCTGCGTCATAATACATCTTTTTTCTTTATGGCGCAGTGAGTCGTGGCATTTGTTTGAAGACAGTGCAGTTTATTAAAACACTTGCTTGCAGTTGGAAAGAGGGCGATTGTGACGCACTGTCTAACACAGCCACGTTAGATGCTTCTGAAGGTCGACTTTATAAGAATGACTGGCTTTTGGAAAGAGCTGTGAAAGAATGTCAATATAAATACCTGGGTGTAGCTGGCCTGAAGTCACGAGAGCAGCAATTTCAAAGAAAATGGGCGAAAAATTCAATTACAGTGCAGCTGAACTAGTTTAGTCATTTTAACCTCACGCTGTCTTCGCCCGTGTTGCTAGGGGATACAACTGGACACACATTGAACAGAGTCACACTCTCGCATTTCACACCTGCACACACAAGTGACAGGAGGTTCAGGTCAGAGCTGCAAATAAGCGATCTATTAATCTGCCGATTATATTTCTTCTTCGTTAGTTGATTTAAAAATGGCAATCACAATTTCCTAAAGCTGGAAAAGTGAATATGCACTGACATAACAAGTAAATTGATCATAGCTTGGGATGAAATAAGATTTAAAGTTGAAATACCTGATGCAGTCCCTGAATGTGTCTGTGTGGGTGTTAGCCCTTCTTCTGCCCCCCCCCCCCATCTTCTACACTCCTGCAGCAGAGATCAGAAGTGGACGGCCGATAGTAATTCGATTTTACTTATTTCATTTGCTATACCTATGTAGAGACATATATGGGCATATACATAAAGAGATCTTTGTGCCTGGGTTAAGTGTGTGTCACTGAATTGTGACACACACACACACACGGCATGTTCTTGTTTTCTTTCCCCAGAGACGTCTCCCTGATCAAACAAACCCTGGTGTATATTGAGATTATTCTGATTTACTCATAACATTGCTGTGCATACAGGTGTGTGTATATGGTAAATATGTATGGGTGTTATAATAACATGTGTATAATTGGCCTTTAAACCTGGTTAAACACGGTCTATGACTGTTTTTATAAGGTGTTTGGTACTGTTCTGCAGCAGAGACTGCCACGCTATTAAATATGGAAGCATTAGATATGTGATGAATGTAATTAGTTACATCAATTCTTTAGGAAGAAACTGGAACAAAGAAGTTAGTTAGGATAGGATAGATCTAGGGTGGGTGGAATAAAGTTTCACTCTGTTGACATCGGACATCACCACCCATTTTACAGAAGACTACAAAGCAGGAAGACACCCTAAGATCACTGTGTCTCTACGATCGCTCTTCGCCTCTGCTCTTCTCTTTAGCCTCTTGCCGCCTTGTCCTGCACTTAGCTCTGCCCTGTAGAACCTACAGTATATGGAGCAGGCCCAGAAGATTGCCCGTCGGCAGCATCCAGAAGGTGCTGAAGGAACCTCTGCCTCATCTGGCCAACACAAGAACTGTCTGAAAGAAGTTGGTTCCACGTCTGTGTTCTAACACCACAAAAGTTAGAACTGAAGAAACTCTGAATCCTGCACGCCCCAGCCAAGTGGAGGCGTGTGAAGAAAGACTGAATTAATGAATTGGCTATCTTTTTGCCCTGAGGCGAATTTAATGTTAGTTAAATTCTAGTATTTAATATACATATTGCTTATTTTATATAGTTGAGGGTCTGTCCTTCATCAATCTGTTGCAAGGCCCATGTATCTGGTGCTGCTCTGTGAGACTAATACCACCACATTATACATCATTAGGTTTCCCTCTGTCCATCTCTGCTCTAGCCATCAGTGATTTTCCTGAAGACATCTTTACTCTGGAGCAGAGGAGACAGGGAGCGGTACTCCTTCACACTCTCTGCGTGAGTGTCGCCTCGGTGTTGAAAGCCAGAATTTGAATTGAGAAAAGAGAAAAGCCATGTGGCCAATAATGTGTCTCTTGTATTTCACAGGCTATTTACATGTTTCATGCGCTGGCCATCGTGTGCGATGTTTACTTTGTGCCATCGCTGGAAAAAATATCAGCGGTATGTATGATGTGTTGAAAATAAATGAAGCATCGTTTTTCAGCTTGAAAACAACCAGCTTTTTGTGAGTCTACAAGTCGATGGTTGATGTTCTCTTTGCGCTCTCCAGGTGTTAACTAGGATTTTTAGTATCTGGTTGTTTTCTTTACTTCCAAACCTTGAAAGTATAAGGATAGAGTAAATCTTTATTTTTCTTTCTGTCTATATTTCCCACAAAAAGACATAAACCAACAATGCATTAATCCATCTGGCACTACTTTCTGACTTCCCCATCTGTGGCAAGCACATTTGTTTCAACTGAAGATGTAAATCTTTAATAGATAACAAATATATTATTTAGGTTTTTAAATAGTTTCTAAAACAGCTGGGCACTGTAGTTTGTAGAATACATAACTCAAAACAGGAGTCAATTGTGCGTTTGATGGCGACTATTTTGAGTTGTGGATTAATACAGATTTGGCGCACTAGTGATTATTTACAGCATGTGGGATTGGCTCAAATTAAACTACAGTGCCCTTGTTCTTCTTAACAATGGAACAGTGCAGCAGCATGGCTCAGTTATGTGATGGCTATGGCTATATCAGGTTTTGGTTACGCAGACAATACTCATCAGTAGGATCAATCCATTGATTTGGGATTAGTTCTCCTTTAATCTGTCTAAACTCCTCTACGTCTGCCATCTAGAACCTTCAGCTCAGTCAGGATGTTGCAGGGGCAACCTTCATGGCAGCTGGGAGCTCCGCCCCCGAGCTCTTCACCTCTTTGATTGGTCAGTATGATGCTTGTCTAATCAATTACTCACTCTAATGTGATTGCTCCAATTACCCACAATCATATACATCTTCACCAGATTAGGGCTGAGAAATGTCAAGTGTCTGTCGGCAGAAGCACTGATTTCAGATATTAAGTAGACATGAAGCAAGGCGACGAGAAGAGCACGTTTCATTTTGATTGATGGTTTGACAGCTCTTCTCGCAAGCATTTCTTTAATCAGGGTGTCAGTAAATGTGGATTTAAATGAAAAGCTACACTTTGAGTAGAAAAGAAGAAATCGGGAATGTTAAAAATCATTGAAATAAACGTTTCCAGGGTGACAGTAAGACAGAAGAAGGCTTGTTGCTCACGGGATGTTGTTTACAGTATTTGGAAATTGTGGCCCAGATATAAAGCAGACAGAAACCATTGCACACATGTTTTGGAAATGTGAGAAGCAAGAACATTATTGGGGATTTCCCCTGGATATGATGTAGAGTTCTTCAAAATGGCCTTAAAACAGATGTATTGCTGCGATTTGTAAGAATGATAACTTTGCTCCTAAATCCATGTGGCTTAAGGCCATTTCTTTGTACATCGCCTTTGAAATAAGGAAAAAAGGCTGGCTTTGATATGTATTGGAGTGACTTTAGGCAACATGCAGTAAATATTACAAAACCAGCATCATAAGATAAAAGACATCTGCCCAGCCCACGTGGTTATGAACAGAAGATGCAATATTTCTCTTCAGAGGAGAGACATGTCTGGCTTTCTAATCTTTTATTTATGTGACGGAGATACAATCTGTGATTTCCCACAGGTTGTCACATTAAATTCATTTTTGCTGATGATTTATGGCTCACGCTATCCTGTTCTGTGTTTATAGGGGTGTTTATCACAAAGGGCGATGTGGGTGTGGGAACTATCGTGGGATCCGCTGTCTTTAACATCCTGGTCATCATCGGCATCTGTGGCATCTTTTCCGGACAGGTAGGTTCACTGTGTTCAGACCAGAAGCTGAAAGGATGCCTAACCTCACCTTTTCTGAAACAAAGAGGACAAAATTACAAATTAGAAATTAATTTAACATAAAAGCAAATAGATATGTTGATGCTTTTTTCCCTTGCCAGTGTAAAAACGTCTGGAACAGACAGACAATGATTATATGTTTACACCTTACACCATTTGTTTGCTTTAACTAATGAAAATGTCCTATGCGTGTCTTCTGTTTCCAGCCCATCTCTCTGAGCTGCTGGCCTTTGTTTCGTGATGCTGTGTTCTACATCGTGTCCATAGTGGTGCTTATCCTGGTGAGAAACTCTCCAGTAATAAAGAGTACTAGCTCACGCTGAGCTCTTTTCGCTGTTTGGCATGGAACTCATTTTGTGTTGTTCGGTGCATTTTATATATATACATATATTTATATATATATATATGTATACACACACCCCAAAGTTTAAAGACCACAAACTACAGTATATTCTACTCACTTCAAACAATATAATTGACCAATACTCTTTCTGTATTCCTGGACTGCAATTTCTTATAAATTTGCCATAAATGCAAACACAAATATCTCTGTAATGAGCTAATACTAGTCAGTATATTGGCCGATATTAGCTAATCACTCATTAATTATTTTCCTTTGATAAGACATGTAGACATTTTTGAAGTGTAATTAAAGTATATTTTCATTTTTATTTGCAGGTGATCTATGATGAAAAAGTCATGTGGTAAGACTGTAATGAAACCTTTTTTACAGCCTCTGTTGTTTGGCCATCAGTTTTACAGATAGTCATGTCATTGTGATGAATGTGGTATTAACAGGGTTTGTACAAAGTTTTGATAATTGAATTCAAATATACTCCTTGAGAAATGCTTGATTTTCCACATAGTCTGGTGTTTCATCTACACAGTCACTCATTTAAAACACAAATCTTCTAATATTTCAAATGAAACGATCCCACCGTCACATGTGTTTGTTGTCTCCTATTATTAATAGTAACAATTTAGATGTGATGATAAAGGCTTTGAGAGTCTGGAAGTGTTTGGATTAGGTACCTTGAAAGTGCTTGAAAAGCTGTGCGAACCCTGTATGAACGGTGCTTGTGTGCATGTTTCAGGTGGGAGACCATCATCCTGATCTCTATGTACGGAATCTACATAATCATCATGAAGTGAGTCTCTTTCTCCTCCTCTCACATTTCCATCCTGATATCAAGCCACCACGTGATCTACACCCACCAAAGACACGATATCTGTGTGTGTGTGTGTGTGTTGCCTCTGGTGTAGGTTCAACAGATCTCTGCGCAGCCTGGTAGAGAGACACTGCAGGAGGGCAGGTCAGCCGTGTCTGGGCAGTCTGCGACGGACGACGGCTGTCGGAAGCATTGGAGACTGTGACAACGACATGGTGCCGCTGAAGCCAGGTGCAGGAGCTTGTGTTTGTGCGTGTGGTTGTGTACATCCAAAACATCAAAATGTTCCCCCAGTCCCTCAGCAGCATTCCACAGACCTAGTGACACAGATTAGGCTGCCCGTCAAACCCATTTCTGTTCCCCTGTGGATCTCCAACCAGGCTGAAATAGAACTGGACCACTTTGATGGAAAATATGTTTTCACCACTTTGTCACTCAGTCTTCTTTGTCTTATTCAACTGTCCTCTCCCTTCCACCGTTATCTCCTGCTAACCTCCGTCCACCTCCTCTCACCTTCCTCAGACTCATGTGTGGTGGCCGGCCAGGATTCAGGGGTGGTGATGGTGGATGAGATGCTGAACCTGCACCCACACCAGCTCTCCTTCTCAGAGGCAAGCCTCCACCTTCTCATCACCCCGCATTTCCCCCCTTCACCCGCCTGCGCATGACATAATCGACGAGGTACACTGCATGCGCTCACACCCTTCACATAACGTCAACTTCCCCTGGTTTTTTCAGCGAGGCTGGTGGGTTTAAATGTGCATTAAAAAAGCAATACACAACTGTCAAATAACTGCTAAACTAGTTTCAAACTCTTGATTTACTTAATTGGGTTGCACCTTCCTTAAAACTTAAGGAAGTCACTTTATAACTGCAAAAAGAAACTTTTTAAGGGGGCTTTACTTTGTTTAATTTATATATATACATGATCCTAAAAAAAATTTTTTTTCACCTGTATTTACAGATGAAAAGAAAAGTAACTTAGAAAAATGATCCTGACAAAAACTTATTTTTCCCCTGTTATGTCATAAACACAGGAGCAAAAACAATTTAGATCAGACGTGGATCACCAGGGCTTCCATAGCTTTAGTTATAGTTGCCATATTTATTCATTAAATTTGGTAATGATTTATCAGTGGTAAGATACTACGCAGAATGCAGTTTTTGTACAGAAGGATTGAAGGTGGACTGAAAGATATTGCTAGATGGACACCATGTAATAAGCCCACAAACCAACAAACACACACAGACTGCTGCCTAATGCATAATACAATATTATCCCAGAGAACAACACCAACTTAATCTCCAAATCTGCTTCTTCGCTCTCTTGGCTCTCCTGCATGCGTGCTTGCCATTTCCAGTGCCAAATTAAAGTGCAACTGCCAATGCTGCCTCTGCTCTGTGCCATCCCCCCTGATCAATGCTTCCCAAATTCCCTCTTGGGAATGTGAGGACACGCCTGGCTGCCTGATCACTCCTCCTGCCAGTTCTCATGTTGTTAGCTACAGTCGGAGGAGCTCATCGCCGTATGCCTGCTGTAGTGTTTCTTGTGTCATTTCCTTTCCTCTTCTTTCATTTCCATCTTACATTTCCCTGACTACCCCACTTTCCTCCGCCACCCATAGAGGCAGAGGCTGATTCGTGCTCGAGTCGGCCCGGAGGAGGGGGGAGCTTTGGGTGAGGAAGGTTTGGGTGCTAACGGGCCATGGGGGCATGAGAACGGGACGGTGGCCGAGGGAGACATGCAGCCGCTGGAGGGAGAGAGGGAGACGAGAAAAGAGACGGGGGGAGAGACAAGTGGGGGAGCACAGCCTAAAGAGGAGGAGGAGGAGGAGGAGGAGGAGGAAGAGCAGGAGGAAGGAGAGGAAGAGAACGCTCCGTTCAAACTGTTCGTCCTGCCAGGTGAGCAGTGAATGAAAGCTGACACTCACACAGGGGCAGAATGGGGTTTTAGGAGCACAAGAAATGCTTGGATTTATTTTGCATTATTGTATCTTAAGAAATAAATAATTTATTGGCTGAATATAATCTCTGAGGCCACAGAGGTCGTGTTTTTCTGACCAACATTAGACCGAATCTCAGTTAAATGGCTCTACAAAAAAACAACTAGTGAAGAAAACAGTTACATGCCTCTGAAGTTTACCTGTTGATGTAAAACTTAATATTGACATGATTCGATCAAATTGTTCCAGCAACCATGAAAGAAAAGGAATTAAAAATTCTTCAAAAAGTGTTTGCGTTTCCACTGCATCTGAAGAAGCATGTAGACTAGGAAAATTAGACCAATGTCTGTTCCTGAACAGGGACTTTTTGGCACCTGGAACTAAATTTAGTAAAAAATTACAATTAGAAAGTTCCTGAGTTTCCCAGTAAGTTCTTGGTACCCTGGGAAGGTTCCGTGCAGTGGAAACACCCTGTTGGACTGCACAAGGCAGAAAAATACATGTTAAATGATAATAAAGATGTTGTTAAAATCTATGATGTCTAACTAAAGCTAAAAAGTCCTTCTGGTTGTAATTGACAACTCTTTGGACCTTTTGCATTATTAATTCAATAAACTAGACAGTGAAAAGTTCCGACTTGAGCTACTTTTATGCACCTGACCACAGGACGTGGTGTCTTCTGTTGACCTCTACAGGTTTTTTCAGCAGCCAATAACTTGCTTTTTGGGTTCGTACACATCTGGAAAGTTGCTTTTGTTGGAAAAGCTTATGCTTTCGCAGTTAGGAATATGCTTACATTTGAAAATACTCCTTGATAAATGCTTGATTAAACCGAAAATCTTTTAATATTTAAAATGAAACAATCCTGTCGTAGTAACAATTTAGATGTGATGATGAAGGCTTTGAGAGTCTGGAAATGTTTGGTTTAGGTGCTTGAAAAGTGCTTGAATCTTACTCTTAAAAAGCTGTACAAACCCTGGTGTTATGGTAATAAATTTGGCGTGCACTCAGATGTTGCTTTGTCACTGATGTGACTGTACCACCTGCTTCTAATGTTTCCCAGTGTTCTAGATGGATTTATTGCTAATGGGGCAAATTAAAACGGGATGCTACTAACACACACAGGCTGTGCCACAAAGCTTAGATAAATCTGTAATGATCCCTGTGGGGGAACTTGTGTGTGTCGTCATAATGTCCTCAGATGGTTGGTGTGTGCGTCTGAAGTGGCTGCTCTCTTGGCCCGTGAGCGTCCTGCTTCACTGCACCATCCCCAACTGCAACCTGCCACGCTGGGAGCGCTGGTACCTGCTCACGTTCCTGTCCTCCACGCTCTGGATAGCCATCTTCTCCTACCTCATGGTCTGGATGGTACGAGACACGCTAATGCACCACCACACACACACACACACACGCACGCACACACACACACACACACACACACACACACACACACACACACACACACACACACAGATAACATGAACATGGCATTTATGGGCTGAACTGTTTAATTCTGTTCGGGTAATGAAAAGGTAATCCATGTGTGCATATTTAACATGCCATAAATGTCTCATAATGCGACACAAGTTGTTTCCAAGTCTTTATGCTAAGCTAACAGGCTGCAGGCTGTAAGGTATAAATCTTGCTGGAAATAACAAACCTCCAGAGTGCAGAGAGGAGCTACTGTAGGTGAAATCAAGGTGACACACATAAATTACTTTTGTGCTAACTCCTGCTCCTGTGGTCAAACAGTAAAGCTGAGCAGACAAAGTGGTTGACAGCAGTTCTACAACAGACTGTAATTACATTTATGACAGACTTGTACTTCTATTGTCTGTGGTTGTTTCACCATAATGAAAACATTGTGTATTCCTGACGAGCAGTTGTAGGTAGTCAGAGGTAATAGCTGTTTAATGGCTGTTTTCTGCCATGCTGCGATCTGTGTTTGACACCGGAGGTGTGTTTTTAAAGTGCTCAGACACTCAGCGAACACAATTATGCTTTGTTTAATGAAGTGTGGCGGTTTGCAGTGTCTACTCAGAGCAAAACTGGGGCAGAGAAACACAGAGGGAGAGGGAGGGTGCAAATGTCTGAGTGTCGGACTGGGCATCATTTGAAAGGTTTATATACTCGTGCCGATATGGTACCTAAGTTTTGGTACTCACACCAAAATGATACTTTACTTTGAGAAATATATCATGTTTGCCTAAACCTTTTGTTTCATTTACCAAAAAAAAGCAAAAGCTCTCAAATGTTAAATGTTGTTTGACTTTCTTCATCTTAAAAAGCGCCCAACAAAAGAGTCTCAACTCAAGGTCCACTTACAGTACTTGCTTGTTCAGGAGCCTCTGGTATAAATGAAATTGAGTTGTCAGCTACGGTTTCATAAGTCAACAATGGACTGTCAAGCACAGCTGTTAAGTCGACGTGGATGAGGGGGATGCTTAGGAATCATGGAACGTTTGAACATGGAACCACAGTTTCATGGCAACAGAGCAAACCAAATCTGCCAATGAGGACACTGTGATACGATTGAAAGCTCCAGCACAAGTGAGCAAAGGCGATTTTGGGTTATCCAAGCCAAAAGAAATGACAGTTGTGAGAGAAACATGGTGAAATCTTTGGTCGTCAATCAATCTGTGGTCCGAGATCGTACTGCGAGACGCGTCCACCGACGGACAATGTCATCCGCGACTGTAACTGCTGCTACGACCCCCGATTACAAACCAACCAAGCAGAACACAACATGACTCACTGCAGATACACTGGCATGCTAGCGTGATTCTACTTTGCAAAATAAAGATATCATGTTGCCCTCTTTTCTCCGGCCAAGACCGGCTTTACAGTATCACCCTCCTCGTCCTCCTGATCCTCTTTGTTCGAAGAGGTCAAAACTCCAGCAACATTTTGAGTATTAAGAACAATGTATTTGTGAGGCCAACATGTTTCTGCTTGCAGCGTGGACGACCTCAGTAAAGCGGAAAATTGATGCTGTACAGTCTGACACACACTGCAACCAAGGCTTCATTAGAAACATCTCGCAAAGTGTGACATGCAGTGAACTTGTAAGATTGTTGTTATAGTTGTTGTCTTTGGGCGTATTAAATGGGCCTTGAGTTACAATCATTTTGTCAGCCAGCAAGTAAACAAGATTACGAACCTGACCAGCATTCAGTGCTAGATTTGGGAACTTGACAGTTTGTGATATTCAGTGCTATGGACATATTTCAGTCCCAAAAAAGTATTGAGGTTCAACAGCTTATTCGTGTCTGTATGTGTGTGTTTATGTGTCAATCGTATGCTCACATCTACATATCTGTGCAAGCTGCACACGTGTTTGCGTCGCTGTGTGTACCTCTCTGTGCGGTTGGACTGGCGCCTGCAGGGCACCGTGTTGCGGACACATGTGCCGGTGCCCGGGTCCACGTTCTCGACCATGACGAAGGGATGCTCCTCCAGCGTGGCCACGGTCAGGTGACGGTCATCAGACACTTGCTCCAGGTAGCTGCCATATCGAGGCCAGACCGGGTAGCGAACCTGAAGGATCCCCAGAGCGTACGTGCCCACCTGGAAAGCGAGGGTGCAAGGCAAAGAACACATTGTTTAGATGTACATGTGTGCAGTCATGGAATGTAAATCAGTACTCAAGTACTGTACTTAAGTACAATTTTGAGGTACGGTACTTCACTTGAGTATTTCCATTTTAAGCTACAAATACTTTACTCCACTTCATTTTGGATGCAAAATGAAAAAAGCTTTTTAGTTACTAGTTAGCTTGCAAATTCATATTGTGAATATAAAATGTAAATCAACTAATAAATTCTGATATATTCTTACAGAATAAGCTACCCAGCAGTATATAAAGTAGCTGAATGTAGCTCCGCCTTTACCAGCGGCAACATTGTGTCTTTCCCTACTTCACAGGATGAATGATTTTTTAATTTAATTTAATTTTACAAAAGAAGATTAGCATGTGCTGACCTGGAGGAAGATAATTAGAAGATGAAAGAAGAGAACAGTTCATTAATGCACATTGGGGAGACTTAAAAGTCTCAACAACAAAAAAAGCCAGAAACTAAAACAAAGAACCAACTGACTGCATCCCATTAATAATACATCCCAGCATGTGTTGCCTTCAATCTGTGTTCATTATGTTGACTGATTATTCAATTATTAATGGTCTTTTTTCAACTGAACAAATTGAAATGTCACTGTTCATAAATGGGAACCATTCATGTGATTAGTGCTAGTTATTATCTGTGTTTTTATGTCTTTGTGTGTTTAAAGTAGCTGCTTCTTTTGTAAAAGTGCTTAAATAATTTGCATTTCAATTTTGTGCTAATAAAGCTCCATGAGCCGACAGATGATGATATACTATAGCAAGGTAACTATTGAACTATTGAAGCAGTAGATTTTGTTTTTTTAATGTCAAATTGAGCCAATTCGGACCCGAATTGCTGTATAATGTCACATCACACAATGAATCCTTTCGATGTCGGCACTAAGCTCAGTGAAACCCTCTCTGTCAGACCCGGGACTGTTTGTCACATCAACCCAACCTAATGAACCACACCAAGCTCAGCCAGGGATGACTTACTGCATGTGAAACTCGTTCCCTCACAGCATTAATGAGACCTCTTTTTCACACTAGCTCTTGATTTGCTCTTTTGCTCACTCACGCTAGCGCTCTTCCTTCATTGTACATGTATGATTTACTAATCTGCATGAAGGTACAGTATGATGTGCAAGGCAGTGATTTGTTTCTCTGCACCATCTGTGAATGACAGAATCGGAGAGATGCCAGTTGTGAAGATCAGTCATTTCAGTCTGTCGTTCATGGGATCCTCATACCTCTTCTCCTCTCATGGAGCATCTTAAGCAGATGCTTCGTCATGGTGCCAAAGCTGTTATTGATTATTGGATGCTGGGTTAATATACAGTATCAAAGTAACCAAAGTAAATGCATTATTAAATGTCATTCTTTTCAGATATGAAGCTTCTTTCCAAGGCAGCCAATTCAGAACAATGAAGCACTCTACCTGAAAATATGTCCTTTTGAAATGTTTGAACCCAGAACGCTTATAGACCTCAGCTTGATTTACTCAAATTCATGTTTTTAAATAAATATTCTTCATTATTTCTAACAGACTTTATCTTTGAAGCTAATTTGACAATGGCCAAAGTGTTTAATACAGTCACATGATGGACACTGGCCCAAAACACTATTTCCCATAGACTGACATTGTGAATCATGATGTCCTAAGAGTAGTCAATTCACTAATAGCCAAATCGAGAGGAGATTCACTGTCATTCATGTAACTGAGCCCGAGCGGTTTGGAGGCAGGGTGAAATGAAAGAATAATGCAAGGTGTTATAAAAATAAAGTTTGATTGATTGATTTTGTGCTTGCTCTATGGGCCACACAATGCCGAAGCTATGTGGAAGGGCTGTCTCAAGATCTGGGTAATCTTATACCAGGAAGTCAAACTTTTTTGCTTCATGCGCCACTGAGCAACTTCCATTCGCTGGATCCAGTTCTCTTTATACATCCATGGGTGTTAGCAGATGCTGCTGCGCACCTGGTTTACAACCTTCCCAATTTTTCTCGCACGGTGTGAGTGTTTGTTTCCTGTTTTCTGTTGCTTGTCTCGTGCTTTCTGGGTTGTGTGGTTTCTTGCCTTAGTTTGAGCTTGTGTCCTGTCTCAGCCTCCCTCGTGTCTCCCTGATTGATGAAGTGTTTTCACCTGTTCCCCTGTGTTCCCCTGTGGTCCATCCCCTCGTTAGTGTCCTGTGTATTTAAGTGTGTTCAGTGGTTCTCTATGTCGTCATTTTCGCTGCTGTCGTCTGTGTGGCTGGTCTCTGTTTTGTTGTCGGCGGTATATCAGCTCCCCGGTAACCTTACCTTTGTAAAAGCCTTTTTTGTTGTCATCTTTTGGAAAATATCTAGCTCTTGCTGCTACATGGTTTGAATGCACTTAAGTCACTTTGTGCAAATGAATGTAATATCTCATGATGCAAGTACCCATGCTATTAGACTGTGGTCAGACAGAAAATCAGAGTAGCCAAATCCTTCCTCATAATAAAATGAATCGCTGTGCAGCGATCGCTGATCAAATCACCAAATGTTTTCCCCTAAAAATAACCACATAACATTTATTTTTTATGTGGGACATGTGGGTCTATTTACACATCCAGGAGATATGGAATAAAGAGAGCAAGGAACTAGGAGAGGGGACCAGCAGAGAAAAGGACTTTCTTTCCAAAACTGTCACCCAGCAGCACCCTTCAGAGGGTGATGAGGAGCAACATCATGTTAAACTGTCAGGGTGTCATACTGGAGGACAGAGACTTCAGAAGAGCAAGTACACCACAACTAATTATGGATGAGCTACATGACACAGAGAGGAGGGGAAGAACTAGTAGTGAGAGACCTGGTTGTAATGAGGACAGAGTGAGAAGGAGAGAGGATTCACAGAATTGAGATGCTCGCACTCACGTTTCAAGTGGTGTCTTAATGTTAACAGTGTGTGTGCACAACAGCAGTACATCTACATCACACCTGAGTTGTTTGGAAGAAGTTTATGTGACGCTGTTGGCGGCACAAGTGCGACTTTATGATCTACACGCTCATACAAACCAAACCCCACTTAAGCACACTTACGTGGTCATGTTCGCACACACACACACACACACACACACACACACACACACACACACACACACACACACACACACACACAACAGCCATGAGGTGACATTGATAAAGTAGGTTGGTCTTTCTAGGGTAGAAATAAATGAGTTCAACTGTAGCTGTGAGATTACGTTCAGGTCTCTGTTTAGTCGTGCTGTTTCAATACACCCTCAAGCTTTGAAAGGTTTGTGTGTAAAAGGGAGTGAACGTACTCAAGTAAATTGCAGGGCATGGTGACCATGAAACAGGAGTGAGAAGGATATGGCTTCAGCAGGAAACGCGCACAGACACACAACATCATTGATTTGAAAATACGCCTACACATTCAGAGTATGCCAGGAGTTATTTTGCTATCAATTGTTTGAGTTTAGATTTTTAATGAATCCACTTTCCCTCAACCAGCCTTTCATTTCCTGCTTTTTTCAAATTGCATCTTGACATCTCTAATGCAACAGGCATGTTGCATCCAGCCAGATTATATATGTGTGGACCAGAGATGTTCAAACTGTGAGGTACACCTCCCCAGGAGGGGAGATGTCAGGCTGCCTGAGGTGAAAGATACTTTAAAACCCTCAGTGCCTGATTGATTTAATTTGTCAAATTTGAAAAAGCCTGTTCCACCTTTGACAGAAAAGAGCTTGTTCTCTTGAACCCCATCACTCATAGTAAGAAGCTGCGTGAATAAAGAGGTTTTCAGGTCAAAATTTCAGGTCTGTGAAGAACTCGGATTGAAAACGATTGTAGGTGTTTTTGCTTTGATTCTGAGTTACTGACATTTAGATATTTTACAGTTGAAATTTTAGATAGTTGAAACTGCCATTGTCTGTAAACAGACTGCATTTATACAGCATCTTAAAACAATACACAACCAGATCAGAACCAAGACTACATAGCAAATAGCTGTCAAAATTATAGGTAGGGGAGCCTGTTCCCCGAATACTAACCTGTATGTGGGCACGTAACAGGACAAACATCTCATTGTTGCGGGTCCATCAGTACTAGCATGTTTCTAGGATTCTGTTTCTGGTGACCAGTACCTTGTCCCAGAGTCTCTCCCGGTCCAGAGCGATGATGACCATGTAGGGGTTGGAGAGAAAGCCTTGGCTGTTGAATGACAGATCTTTCCTCTCCCACGTCACATTCAGCATGTGCCTGCATCTCACACAAATATAAAGTCATACAGCAGCATATAGTATGCAATCGAGGACTTTCAATCTACATGACAAGAGAATATTCATTTACACAGATAAACACACACAATGATCACTTCCTAATTAAACCTTAAGCTCCCCTGGAAGGGCTTAATCTAACATTGGAGACTGGAAGTAGCTCATTAGGGTATGACAGAGGTAGCTGATTGGTGGAGGGCAGGGGGTTCCTGCCGAGTGATTTAGCTGTCTGCTGAGGTATACATCCATGACAGACTGGGCTGTGAATAATTAATCCAGGTTCATTTACATTTCAGACCATGTGCAAAAGAGGTTCAAAATACTCTCACTTCATGCCGTGTGTGGGGGTAGTCACGTGAGAAGTGCGGAAGCTAAAGTTGCGCTGTTCTGTCCATGCACCAGTAACAACCACTCTAACAGAAAAACAAATAGGCTGACAAACGTGTGCCTCACCTGAACAGAGTATTGTTGTCCGAGTGTTTAGCCGGTTTGTTGCAGTCACCATGTCCCTCAGGAATAAAACCGTACTGCTTCTTGAAGCTCTCGGCCCCCTTTGCTACAATGGCGACACCCTCCCTCACCCTCTGCCTCAAGCTCTTCCTCCACTGGTCCGTAATCACACCAATAACACCGACAGGGAAGCTGACAGGTGGAGGGCTGTCGGGGTTGCCCACGGCCGGACTGGGGAGGATCCAGATGTAGCCTGGCCCCAGCAGGCCCACCTCAGCTGCATGACGAAACAAGTACTGCGCCTCCTCATAGGAGCAATACGCCAGCAGGACCTGAGAGTCCACCTGCACATAGAAAAGGAGTCTGTCAGTGATCACTCACAGAACGGAGAGAAAACATCCAGCACTACTGTAGGTCATCAGGAGCCAGCGGCACCAGCTGCTCCTCAGTTCAAACTGAAGTTAGTTTAGAAAGTTGGGATTTAAGATTCACTAAATTAAACCACAAAATTTAAAGATTGTCACACATGAACTAGTTCTTACATTAGTTGTTTCTAAATTTAAATACTGTAACTGAACGAACACGTACTACCCAGCTAACGTTAGCTTGCTAATATATTACCCGTTTACTCCATAATACGTATGGAGTATGTTTGATTTATCTGACCTGACACTTCATCAAAATGCTTGTTTAAAAATAATTTAATTACATTTCACAACATAATATGTCCGTAATGTTGGACTAAATATCGGGTTAGGTTAGCATAACGTTAATCAGCATAATACTGATTAAAACACATATTCACCCATGTATGCAGATATAATAAAGTAATACCAAGCTATACCTAGTAAGAATTTAAGGACTTTATACACAAATTTAGTGATGGATTTCAGAGCAGCTGGTGCAGCCCAATCCAGGCTTCTTATAGCTCATGGTACCTGCTGCAGCATGCGCTTGGTCCTCGCGTCATTAGCCCCGACAGACATTTCCAGAGATAAGATATCCTGTAGATTCCACAGGAAATAGGAGGTATCTGTGTAGGACTGAACTATATGCACAAAGGTCTCATAGCCGGGCAGCAAGCTGGTGATCACTGCAAACTCGCCCCAGTCATACTCCTCCATGAGCTAAAACAGGGAGAAAGAAGTGAAATAATAATAACCAAGGTAATGAGGTTATAAAATGTGGCAATAAAGAATCATTGCAAATATAAAATTGGGAAGGACTTATGATGATAAGATCAATACTGTCATGTATTTACCGTAAATATGTAGCTGGAGCCACCAGGGGATAGCTTAAGAGGAAACCAGCAAACTCCTCATAAAAGTGTTTTTACACTTCTGTTTTTTTCTGATAGAACATGTTAATTACTGAGTTTTAGAGGTGCTGGTGGGCAGATTTTGTTACCTGTGGACGGAGCCACTGTTTCCCTCTGTTTTGTCTTGATGCAAAGCTAAATTAACCAGCTGATGGCTCCAGCTACACATTTATCGTACAAGCATGAAAGTGGTATCAATCTTCTCATTTAATTCTTGGCAAGATAGTAAATAAGTGTAATTCCCAAAAGGTCAAACTATTCCTTTAAGCATTGCAATGAGACTGATCATGAATGATTTAAAAAAAATGCATTTCATCACAAATATGCCTGTCAATTTCACATGGGTTGTTTCTGAGTTGTGGAAATGCTCCCACTAGATGATGAGATAAAGTTGAAGATTTAACTGAGATTATCCCGTTAATTCCCAAAAACATCAGTGGCATCAAGCCCTCTGATGAGAATTTGTACAATCTACCATAAACACAGATTGTATTAGTTTGTGGAAATTGTGCCAGAACTTTGGATCAGGGATTCCCCCACTGATTGTTAGGATGTCCCTACGTGGTGTTAATCGGTCTGCGAGGCCAGAGGCTCGACCTTCTAAGCACTTGGTATGACAACCTGGATATTTTCCCCCCAAATACTGTTTAAATGAGGTGATACTGTCACTTACTATAACCCTGAAACACATTTCTGTACCTTGAACATGCAGACAATCTGCTGCTCCAGAGACGCTCCCATCTGCAAGAAGGAGGACCCCTCAGCCTGTAAAGAGTAAGAGTGTTATTTAAGGATTGATTTGGGGAAACTGTTTCATATGGGTGAAAGGTGATTGATGCAGTTGGTTTTGCTCAAAGGCGCTTCAGCAGGGTAGATGTTTGCTGTCAAAGGGGTTTGAAGTGGTTTCTTGGCACTGACGTACAGTTTTGTTCTTCTCACTATGCTACCATGCTACCTGTTTGTCCTTGCATTTCTTTCAGGAATGTGCCAAAAATATCTTTCATTTTATGACTGTCAAACAGTCACTTCTAAAAAAGCATAATGAGTTCTAAATGGGTTTCATGGGCACTCGGGCCATGAAATATGTGAAGAGAAGACAAATCAGCAAACGAACATCCGAGTTTGGTGTTGAACTTTGTGCCACAGCAGAAGCAAACTGACAAAAGGTTTCCAAATTAACTCGTCTGCGCCTCCTCATTTTAACAGCACCTTTAACACTTGTTACTGCTGCAGAACATTTCATTTTGGATGAAAGTTTGCCACTACTGGGATAGCGCACTATAATAATTTGTCGTCTTGTTCAATTAGCATACTATCACTTGTAAAACCATCTCTGTTAAAAGTCACAGAAGTAACACAGTGGAACAGCCTTCCAAAGCCAATTAAGTTGATGAGAAGTGACAAATGGGGATTAGAGGTCGGACAAAAGTTTAAGTGAGCTATGTTTGGACAGAGGCACTTCAGTCAGGCTTAATGGAATGTTTAAAAGTTCCAGTTTTCTATAATATTTTCTGGAAAATGTATAAATTGATAACATGCAGATATTAGTCTTTCTTTAAACATATATGACAGCAAAAACTTTCAAATACACACTTGCAACCCACAGCAACAGAGATGCAGATGCCAAGTGATGCGTTGTACAATGAACAGTACCCATAAATATTTATTTATGTTGAAGTTTGCACCTTTAATGTGGCTCACATGTAGAGCTTTGATTGTCCACATTCAGCCTCAGTCTAGCACAAGTGTCTGCAAACTGCAAACACTCAGCCCTGCTGTCAAGAAGTGGTGGTCCAGTGTTGTATGTGCCTGTGTGTGTTCGCATACATTTGCATGCTGTCACGCTGTGTGTTTGTGTGCGTTGACAGATACGATGGAAGTTGTTAGAGCCCGCTGAACCCATGTTCTTCAAACAGCATTCAAATAAAGTAGGCTATAGGGATGAGAGGAGGAGTACTGGGCATAGACACAAAGAGCAGATTTTGAGGGGCAGATAAACACGTACCTTATATGTGCATGTACAGTATATGCACATAACACACAAAAAGCATAAGCTGGATTCAGGTGATAACTAACGGCAAAACTAGAAAAACATTTTTAAAAGATTGAACTGAAGCTGTTCCAAAGCCTGGACACCCTGGCCCTGTGTAATACCTGAGCTTGGATGGAAGATCTAAGCTTAAAGGTGCTGAAGGCATAACTAGACCTGTGATGTAAGCAGGTGCAAGGCTATGCAGCTGGTCTTGGCTTTAATACAAGTAGTAATATTCTGAATTTGATTCGATAACGGACAGGGAGCTGGTGCAAGAAGGCAAAGATCAGGGTAATATGTTGAGGGTTTTTTTTGTAAAAGCAGCACCCTACGCTAAGTGACGACAAGAAGTCTGGGAAGTCTCAAAATACAGCGACACACATAAAGAGGAGTCATGCATGAGAGAGTGAGGCAGGAAGCGAGGGAGCAGATAGTGTTAAACTGTCAAGTGCCATTTGGGACCAGGCCTCAGATCTTCTCAGCCTGCTCTCGTCTCAGAGGTGACTAACTGTCATCTCTCCTTCCTGTTGCTCTTCCCTCTCCCACAGCTCTCAGAGGCTCGGCAAAGCCCCAGAGAGCTGTGCAGCCAGAGGAATACCGCAGGAATCACAGCTAGACTCTCCTTCACTCAACTTTACCAGTTTTATCTCTGTCTGAGCTTGTCTGAGATGCACCTCCGGAGCCTGAAACTCAAGTAGACCACTGACTGGGCTGCACACCAGAATAGCTATAAAAATAGCTGTACACAACCATGTCAGGCTGTCACTGAATAAATAAAAAATGGCTCTGGATTGGCAGTCCCGGTTAGCTACAGCGTCCCACTTCATCTGATGTGACAGAGCTGTGAGGAGGTGCCTCATTTGAAGGAGTGTCATTAAAACCCGACTTCTTTTGGCTGAGCTATTAAAAAAAACAAATAATGTGATGAACCTCCCCCCCCTTGGGCCAATAAGTGTTTCATCACTATCCAATTAGCGGCACCTTAAACTGTGAGAAATCAAACAAACGTCCATTTTCCCCTTCACAGTGAAATCACACAAGTACTGCAACAAAGTTACCTCAAACACATACACTCAAATGAAAAGACAGAACCCCCCCCCCCCCCCCCACCACCCCACCACCACAACTTTTTGAAAGCAAA